>CM065718.1:3533454-3538454 GCA_033310375.1 Conus canariensis | reverse complement strand
GCAGCTTTGAGTGTAATAGAGAACATACACTGTTTTGGGGCCAACACTGTAACCGTGGACTCGGACCTGTAGCGGGGGTTGTAGAACTTGACTCCTGCCACAACGGAAATTTTAATCCCCGCTGGCTCAGGCGTCGCTCCACAGCTTGAAGCTTGGACACTAATCCTTAGGGGCATGCAGCGAAGCCACCGCTTTCGCAGCTGGAAGACTGCCTCTCTTACAACCTTGGCTGTGGTTCCGCCACTCGGGAATCGCTGCGTGGATCGGAGAGCAGGGGTGCATTCCGAGCACGTCGGCAAGGAGTCTAACAAGGAAGCAAGCAGGTCGTTTCGTGTTAAATCAGTGAAACCTAAGAAAGCCAGGATTAGTCCAAGTACTAATCCTAGGCCATTGCCATTACTCCCACGACTTTCGATAGGGGGGGGGGGGGGGGGGGGGGGGGGGGGGGGACGGTGGAGTGGTGGGGGAGGGGGGGAAAGAAAGAGTATGGAGGGAAAAAGGTTTAAATAGTAAGGAGTGCATTACGCAGTTGTATGTTCCTTTTTGTTGTCAGCAAGTATTGAAAAAAATGGACAAGGTGTGTGTGTGTGTGTGTGTGTGTGGTGTGTGTGTGTGTGTGTGTGTGTGTGTGAGAGAGAGAAGAGAGAGAGAGAGAGAGTGTGTGTGTGTATTTGAGAAAGAGAGAGAGTGAGAGAGAGAGAGTGTGTGTGTGTGTGTGTGTCTGCCTGTGCGTGTGTGTATCTGTGCGTGTGTGTGTCTGTGTGTGCGTAAGAGAGAGAAAGAGAGAGTGTGCTTGTGCGCGCGAGCGCTTTTTTGGGCGCACATATGCGTGTTTTGTGTGTGCGCGCGCGCGCCATTACTCCCTCACTTTCAGGGAGAAAAGGAAAGAGAAAGGGGCAGATTACAGGGAAAAAAGGTTTCAATAGTACAGAGTGCATTGCGCAGCGCCCTTGTGTGTGTGTGTGTGTGTGTGTGTGTGTGTGTGTGTGTGTGTGTGTGTGTGTGTGCCATTACTCCCACACACTTCCAGGGAGAAAAGGATGGAGGAAGGGTCGGATTACAGGGAAGAAAGGTTTCAATAGTACAGAGTGCATTGCGCAGCGGCCTGTTGCTTCCTTGTCAGCAAGTATCAAAACGAAATGGACAAGGCGCGTGCGTGCGTGTGTGTGTGTGGTGCGTGCGTGCGTGCGTGCGTTTGTGTGTGTGAGTGTGTGCGGGCGTGTGTGTGTGTGTGTGTGTGTGAAGATGGAACAATACAGTGCACACTGAATCATACGGGTAGGTAGTAACCACACAATGTTCCACGGGTATAACTAGAAGGCTGGAACCACGCAGTGTGCTATGGGATCTACAGAAAGGAATGGAACCACGCAGTGTGCAATGGGATCTATAGAAAAGACTGGAACCACGCAGTGTGCTATGGGATCTATAGAAAAGAATAGAACCACGCAGTGTGCTATGGATCTATAGAAAAGAGGGAACCAGGCAGTGTGCTATGGGATCTATAGAAAAGAGGGAACCACGCAGTGTGCTATGGGATCTACAGAAAGGAATGGAACCACGCAGTGTGCTATGGGGTCTATAGAAAAGAGGGAACCACGCAGTGTGCTATGGGATCTATAGAAAAGAGGGAACCACGCAGTGTGCTATGGGATCTACAGAAAGGAATGGAACCACGCAGTGTGCTATGGGATCTATAGAAAAGAGGGAACCACGCAGTGTGCCACGGGAATCTCTCCTTCAGACCCCCCCCCCCCCCTCCTCACCAAATCCCTGAGTGTCCCTCTCTCTCTCTCTCTCTCTCTCTCTCTCTCTCTCTCTCTCTCTCTCTCTCTCTCTCTCTCTCTCTCCCTGCCTCGTCTGTCAACCACTGCCTGCCTCACCGTTCCTCCCTGACAGTTTCTATTTAACTTCATAAATAGCTTGATGTACAATTCCCTTTAGCATAAGAGACTTTGCACCGCAGCATATTTGTCAGTTGTTACATTGATAGACTCCTTACGTTCTCTACCTTTTGTTTTTACATATTGTAAATCATTACACACTGTTCACAAGCCTCGTGTTACACACAGATTGTGCTGTTTTTGTCTGTCTGTCTGTCTGTCTGTCTGTCTGTCTGTCTGTCTCTCTCTCTCTCTCTCTCTCTCTCTCTCTCTCTCTCACACACACACACACACACACACACACTCTGTGTGTGTGTGTGTGTGTGTGTGTGTGTGTGTGTGTGTGTGTGTGTGTGTGTGTAAATATAAAGAAATGCCGCTGCTTAGTATGGGCGTATGTAAACTATTCGTTTATAATATCATTATAATGATTGTTTTCGTTTATTATCATGAGAAATTCTTGATGAAACCTTCTTTCATGAGGGACTGAGGTAAATAACAAATGAATAATCCATCACTGATTAATTAATTCATTCGTTGATTTATGTATTCATCCTTCCCCTCCATTGGCATGGGTGACAAGGGAAAGAACTCTAATTTGCTGTTAATAAGCGGTATTCAGTTCACTGCTTCGCCTGCGTGCTCATTGGCGTTGGTTCCATCAGGTGTGTTTGTATGCCAGTGGGGAGATTAGCATTATTGAGCAGGTGCGTGTATTGCTTACAAATAATGCCGAATGCGTGCATTGCGTGAGTGCTGGTGTTTGGGAAAGGATGATGATCGTCTCAGACAGGGTGAAGCTAACAATAATGGTGTTGTTTTTTTTTCCCCAAAGATCTACAGGACTATTGCATTTTCCCACAAATCTACATGACCACCGTAATTTTCCACAAATCTACATGACTACCGTATTTTCCCACAAATCTACGTGACTAGCATTTTCCAAAGATCTACAACACTACAGCATCTCTCCAAAAATCTACATGACAATGGCCTATTTGCAAAGTTCCACATGACAATGGCCTATTTGCAAAGTTCCACATGACAATGGCCTATTTGCAAAGTTCCACATGACTATGGCCTATTTGCAAAGTTCCACATGACATGGCTATTTGCAAGTTCCACATGACAATGGCCTATTGCAAGTCCACATGACTATGGCCTATTTGCAAAGTTCCACATGACTATGGCATTTGCTCCAAAGATGGTATGACTCTTCATCCAGCTTCCCAGTTGAAGTTTGTGATTCACGTATTTGACGGAAACTGGGCTGTCATCTGGTTGAAGTTTGTGGTTCACGTATTTGACGGAAACTGGGCTGTCATCTGGTTGAAGTTTGTGGTTCACGTATTTGACTCAAACAGAGCTGTCGTCTGTTTGAAGTTTGTGATTCACGTATTTGACTCAAACAGAGCTGTCATCTGTTTGAAGTTTGTGATTCACGTATTTGACGGAAACTGGGCTGTCATCTGGCTAAAGTTCGTGGTTCACGTATTTGACTCAAACAGCGCTGTCATCTTTTTCAGTTTCAGTATCATCGAGGAGGCTCGCTGCATAAGGACCAGTCCGTAATACACTACACTACTTCCGCTAAGTTTTGAGACCATACTGCGCATGATTTAAGCTGATGTATAAGTGAATTAGTGACTAAGATGAGAGAATTTAAGAAAGGTCTCGTCCCTACGACTTAGCAGATGTGTGACCTACGCATTAGCCCAGCTCAGACCTTGAATATCTACCTAATATTGGTTGTGCCATTATTATCATTGTATGTGTGTGTGTGTGTCAGTGTACACATGTGTGTATGGGTATGTGGACACGGGCCTGTGTGTGTGTGGGTGTGTGTGTGTGTGTGTGTGTGTGTGTGTGTGTGTGTGTGTGTGTGTGTGTGGTGCCGCTGCAGAAAGGTCAGTCAGTAGTGTGTGTGTGTGTGTGTGTGTGTGCGCGCGAGTGCATTTGTGTGTGCATGCTGTGCGTGTATGCGCATGCATGTGTGTTTGTGTGCGCGTTTGTATGTTTGTTGTGTGTGTGTGTGTGTAGGGGGGGGGGGGGGCGGCGAACGTGTGTGTGTCTGTTCGTCTGTCTGTCTGTGTGTGCAGAAGTGCATGTGTGGTGATTTGTGGGCTTGTGTGAGCATACGCACGTATCTGCATTTGTATGTGTACGTGTGGTGTGTGTGTGTGTGTGTGTGTGTGTGTGTGTGTGTGTGTGTGTGTGTGTGTGTGTGCCTTCACATCCTCTGACTAAAACATGGCAGTCATTCTCTGTGTCTGCCCGGCGTTTTGCTTTACTCATCTATTGCCTGGTTCTTGCCAGCTGGCCTGTCTTCCTCTCATGACTTTACTACACACCTCCACCACGTCATTCTTCGCTTCTCACTCCTCCTTTCTCTCATGACTTTACTACACACCTCCACCACGTCATTCTTCGCTTCTCACTCCTCATTTCTCTCATGACTTTACTACACACCTCCACCACGTCATTCTTCGCTTCTCACTCCTCCTTCCTCTCATGACTTTACTACACACCTCCACCACGTCATTCTTCGCTTCTCACTCCTCATTTCCCTCACCAACACACAGACAGGATACAGAAGTGATCATGAGAAGGAGGAACGGGCTGATCAGTTATCAACAGACCGCGGATTCTCTAAACCAAACAAAATGGATAAGCACTTCCTTTGAATGCGATTAAGTTCCAACCAAACAAAACGAATTATCACTTTGAATACAATCAAATTCCTCGTGGAAAAGTCAACAATAAAGAAAACTTTTCCATGGGCAAAATACACGAATACACCGAGGGTGCAAAGTCAGGCTGAATTAATACAGAATACCAAACAGACCTTGTGCAAAGTAAGCTGAATTAATACAGAATACAACAGACCTTGTGCAAAGTCAGGCTGAATTAATACAGAATACCACAGACCTTGTGCAAAGTCAGGCTGAATTAATAAATACCAGTGAATAATACCCAAACAGACCTTGTGCAAAGTCAGGCTGAATTAATACAGAATACCAAACAGACCTTGTGCAAAGTCAGGCTGAATTAATACAGAATACCAAACAGACCTTGTGCAAAGTCAGGCTGAATTAATACAGAATACCACAATGCAAA
>CM065718.1:3523454-3528454 GCA_033310375.1 Conus canariensis | reverse complement strand
ATTACCTCCAATAAAAGGAAGCCATGCTTGCTGTGTTGTCTGTTGTTTTTGATATTACCTTCAATAAGGAAGTCATGTTTTCCGTGTTGTCTGTTGATTTTGATATCAACTTCAATAAGGAAGACATGTTATCTGTGTTGTCTGTTGATTTTTATATCATCTGCAATAAGGAAGACATATTTTCTGTGTTGTCTGTTGATTTGTATATTATCTTCAATAAGGAAGACATGTTTTCTGTGTTGTCTGTTGATTTTTATATTATCTTCAATAAGGAAGACATATTTTCTGTGTTGTCTTGATTTTTATATTATCTTCAATAAGGAAGACATATTTGCTGTGTTGTCTGTTGATTTTTATATTATCTTCAATAAGGAAGACATGTTTTCTGTGTTGTCTGTTGATTTTTATATCATCTGCAATAAGGAAGCCATGTTTTCTGTGTTGTCTGTTGATTTTGACATTATCTTCAATAAGGAAGCCATGTTTTCTGTGTTGCCTGTTGATTCAGTTATCAAGGAAGCCATGTTTCCTGTGTTGTCTTTGATTCAGTTGTCGAGGAAGCCATGCTTTCTGTGTTGTCTGTTGACTTTATTACCTTCAATAAGGAAGCCATGTTTTGTGTGTTGTCTGTTGATTCAGTTAGTAAGGAAGCCATGTTTTGTGTGTTGTCTGTTGATTTTCTCATTACCTCCAATAAGGATGCCATGTTTTCTGTGTTGTCTGTTGATTCAGTTATTGAGGAAGCCATTCTTTCTGTGTTGTCTGTTGTTTTGTCTGTATGTCCGTCAGCAGACCAGGACAAAATCACTGAACGAATTTCAGCCAAATTTGACACAAAGATAGAATGGGCCCCATAAAAATTCCATTGAATTGTGGGGCGGTTTCAGACGAAACCGCATACTCAAGATTTCTTCTGTCATTGCCTTTGAAATTTCTGAGAATGGGTGTCTTTTAATGCCTTCGTAAATGTCTCAAGAAATAATGCGTAGATGTCAAATTAAAAAAAATCAGGCTTATTAGAATTGCTGATGTGTACTTTATTGCACGAATTCTTGTCGATCAGAATTGCAGCCTGTAGCCAGTAAGCCAAATGGCATTCCTAGGGTAGGGTGAGCCTGTAGCCAGTAAGCCAAATGGCATTCCTAGGGTAGGGGTGAGCCTGTAGCCAGTAAGCCAAATGGCATTCCTAGGGTAGGGGTGAGATGTGGGCATGGAAAAGGGGGTTGGGGTGCCTGTTGAACTTGGGCGGAAGTGGGCGCGTTCTGTTGTGTCATTACAGTTTCCTATTTATTTATCTATTTATTTAGATGTCTATTTATTACTTTAGTGAATAAGTTATGTATCTATCTCTTTATTCATTCATTCATTCATTCATTTGTGTGTTCATTTATTTACGATTTGCTCAGCCTGCTTTGTGTTATGCAAATAGTTCTGATGTATGCTGAGACCTGAAAGTGATGGGCGGGGTGAGGGGTGAAGAGTTGGGGGGAGGGGGTGGAGGTGTAAGCACGTTGAGTGGGCAGAGGTTATAGGTGATGGAGATTTAGTGTCATGCAGTTGTAGCCCAAGGTGACCTCACCCCTCCTAACGAAACAGCAACAAAGAAAAGGAGAAAAAAAAGATACAATGGCGGACGTAAAGGAGACAACGGTGGACATCGGGTCATGAAGGTTATCTGCCCCTTGACAGAGGTGAGACATCCAATGCCAGCACAGCTACTGTAGTTGCTGGCGTCTTTCACAGATCATACCATCTCCGGCCTGTCTCCACCTTCCCCTGTCCCCTGACGTCCTCCCTGACCAGGGTAAGGTAAGGTAAGGTAAGGTAAGGTAAGGTAAGGTAAGGTAAGGTAAGGTTGCTTATAGCCCAGCCGACCGCAAAGAGTCATATCAGGGCTGTCATGGCGTTCAAGTCAAGTCACAAATCATTCAAAGAAAATAACAGTAACATTTTTCTTTAATTCACGCAACCCTTTAAAGTACACCTTCTAAAAACACACCAGACACTTCATTACAAACCTTTATTCCGTAAACATCTTAGATCAGAAGAAAAATGTGGTCAGAAAGATGAAGAATAGTAGCCACATGACACCCATAGGGAAATGGAAATATGTCTGTTTATTTCAACCTCTCTCCAGCCTCACTGGCCAGCTGACAAACATAGCGCTTAACATTTCTGTGGTTGTGTCGCTGAGAAAAGTTCACTGGAAGAGTTCACTCGGAAAGAAGTTCACTGGAAGAGTTCACTCAGAAAGAAGTTCACTGGAAGAGTTCACTCAGAAAGAAGTTCACTGGAAAAGAGTTCACTCAGAAAGAAGTTCACTGGAAAAGAGTTTACTCAGAAAGAAGTTCACTGGAAAAGAGTTCACTCAGAAAGGAGTTCACTGGAAAAGAGTTCACTCAGAAAGAAGTTCACTGGAAGAGTTCACTCAGAAAGAAGTTCACTGGAAAAGAGTTCACTCAGAAAGAAGTTCACTGGAAAAGAGTTGACTCAGAAAGAAGTTCACTGGAAGAGTTCACTCAGAAAGAAGTTCACTGGAAGAGTTGACTGAGGGATGGGGGATGGAGGGGAACTTGTGGGAGGGCATGGAAAAAGAGAGGGGATAGGGGGAGGGGTGAAGGTGTAAAGGGTGGAAAGCAAAGAGTGGGAAGTGGAGGGAAGGTGGTGAAATGAGCTGGATGGGGGGGGGGAGACAATAAAAACAACAAGCATAGTAACCATACTAACAAAAATCATTATTATTACCCTCCCAATCCACCATTGTTCTGAGCAAATAAATAGATATGGGAGGGTAGAAAGGAAATTGAAAGTGGAGGGTGAGATGGGAAGGGGGCGGGGGGTGGGGTGGGGGCTAGAGGTGTGCCCTGAGGTGGAAGTAGAGTAGAAGACCTAGCAGGAGAGGGGGGGGAGAAATGTGGTGTGTGTGTGTGTGTGTGTGTGTGTGTGTGTGTGTGTGTGTGTGTGTGACAAATGTTGATCTTAATCTCCCTGGCTTGCCTGACACCAAAGACTGCACTGACAGCGGCGCATGCGCAGTGTCCACGTCATTACAAAGATCGGCACTAGATGGCGCTCCTTGGGATAGTCAGGTGACAGCTATGCTGTATCAAGAGTGCCGGTCATAAACCATTCCACTATTGTGCAGCTAATGCTCTGACAGGCTTGTGACTGTATGGCTCAGATTGAATTCCCCTTTGATGAAATCTTTCCTGTGACTGCCGTATCAAAAGACAGAGAAAGACACACTGAAAACCCAACCCGTGTTCATTCAACGCTCAGTGTGAAAGGACACTTTGTGTGTGCGTGAATCTGTGACAGTGACAGAAGAGATCCATGAATTTTATCTTCTGACAGCAGATACTTACAGAGAGAAGCTGGAGAACATTCCAGCCAGATCTTCTGACAGCAGATGCTTACAGAGAGAAGCTGGAGAACATTCCAGCCAGATCTTCTGACAGCAGATGCTTACAGAGAGAAGCTGGAGAACATTCCAGCCAGATCTTCTGACAGCAGATGCTTACAGAGAGAAGCTGGAGAACATTCCAGCCAGCTGGCATCGTTCTGAAGGCACAGACTGACACGTGACATTCAAATCTTGGCTGTCACAAATGGAGATAAGGACATTTAGGTCTGTCAGATAGTTTAATTTGGGTCGGTCTGTCGAGCAAGGCATGTTATTTGTACCCCTATTTTCTCCCAGTACAACGGCAGTGTACCTGTTGACTTCATGGTCACAACACAACTTTTTCAGCCCTCTCCACCCCTCCCCTGTCAACTCGGAGCAACGGGAAAGTTATGGTAGACGACAACGGACAAAATGAGGGAAAAAACCCGTCGGTGGTTTTCTCTTTTCTTTCTTTCTTTCTTTTCTGTCCCATCCTTGACTCATTCATGGTGTGACAATTGACCGGAACAGGAAACGATGGGTGGAAGGAATGCTGGGAAATTGCTCGTACATGTCAGACCCCTGTGACGTCAGAGGACTGGGACCTGTCTTCAGATATCGCATGACCAGAGCTGAACTTTAACATTTTAATTCCCATGATGATAAAGATATGTCTGTCATTTTGAAGGGTCCCTAGTCTGAAATCTACTGATTCCAACAGATCGAATGTATACGCTACCAAAACTAAGAAAGAAGACAGTGTAGGATTTCTCCTTGTCAAAGGAGTTTCTGATGTGACTCTCCGTCCTTCATTGGTAAGATTATCTTTAGCACAGGTACTTACCACATACTTTGCGCATGCTCATGTCCTCTGTCCTGTCCTCTGTCCTGTCTATTGTCCTGTCCTGAGCCACGTCACGTGTCGTGTCCTATGCCCTGTTCCGTCCTGTGCTCTTACTATGTCATGTCCTGTGTCCTGTCCTGTCTTTTGTCCTGTCCTGAGCTCTGTACTATGTCATGTCCTGTGTCCTGTCCTGTCTTTTGTCCTGTGCTGTGTTCTGTACTATGTCAGGTCCTGTGTCCTGTCCTGTCTTCTGTCCTGTCCTGTGTTCTGTACTATGTCAGGTCCTGTGTCCTGTCCTGTCTTTTGTCCTGTCCTGTGTTCTGTACTATGTCATGTCCTGTGTCCTGTTTTTTGTCCTGTCCTGTGCTCTGTAATATGTCATGTCCTGTGTACGGTCCTGTTCATTGTCCTGTGTCCCGCCCTCTGTCCCGTTCTGTGTTCTGTCCAGTCCTGTCTCCTTTCCTGGCCTGTTTTCTGCTATGTTTCCTGTCCTATGTCCTGTCTCCTTTCCTGGCCTGTTTCCTGCTATGTTTTCTGTCCTATGTCCTGTCTCCTTTCCTGGCCTGTTTCCTGCTATGTTTCCTGTCCTATGTCCTTCTTACGTCATGTCCTGTGTCCTGTCTTTTGTCCTGTCCTGTGCTCTGTACTATGTCATGTCCTGTGTACTGTCCTGTTCATTGTCCTATGTCCCGCCCTCTGTCCCGTCCTGTGTCCTGTCCAGTCCTGTCTCCTTTCCTGGCCTGTTTCCTGCTATGTTTCCTGTCCTATGTC
>CM065718.1:3505954-3515954 GCA_033310375.1 Conus canariensis | reverse complement strand
AGGCACAGCCAAGTGCTTCAGAGGATAGACATGGAGACACAGCCACGTGATTCAGAAGATAGACATGGAGGCACAGCCAAGTGCTTCAGAAGACAGACATGGAGGCACAGCCAAGTTCTTCAGAAGACAGACATGGGGGCACAGCCAAGTGCTTCAGAAGATCGCACATGCCATTAGCACTCTCAGAGGAATCATTTCGCCACCAGGAGCTCCAGTGGTGACGTTCCACACGGAGGACACGTTTCTTCACCAGGAACTCCAGTGGTGACGTTCCACACGGAGGACACGTTTCTTCACCAGGAACTCAAGTGGTGACGTTCCACACGGAGGACACGTTTCTTCACCAGGAACTCCAGTGGTGACGTTCCGCACGGAGGACACGTTTCTTCACCAGGAGCTCCAGTGATGACGTTCCACACGGAGGACACGTTTCTTCACCAGGAACTCCAGTGATGACGTTCCACACGGAGGACACGTTTCTTCACCAGGAGCTCCAGTGGTGGCGTTCCACACGGCAGAAGGCCTCAAATCAGGGTCTGCAACAGCTGTGATATCAAGAACATGGAAGCAGACACTGGAGGACTGAGAATGCACATTAGACCTCCCAGAATCAGAAAACTATCCAGAGATCATCACAAAGTGTGGCATGAGGCTGGGTATTCTTCTCACCCAGGTTCATCACAACAAATGATTCTGATCAGACTCACTGAGCCACAAGAAAGCAGAATGAATCAACTCATACCTACAAGACTGAGACGTGTAAGACTATAGCCAGCAACTCGAGGGAATTTCTTCTTCTTCTTCCTCGTTCGCCATCCCGTTAGATGAGCAGCCCGGTGTCCTCGATGAAGGCTGCCGTCCGTCGCAGCTCCTCCAGGGTGCCATACAGCTTGGCTTCCACTGCTGTCGGTGTTGGCCAGTACTTTCTCCTGGATGCTGCATACGTCGTACAGACTTGAAGGATGTGGTCAGTTGTCATTGGTCCCTCACTACAAGGGCACTCTCCACTCTGTCCAATGCCAAATTTTGTGTGCATGTGGTGGAGCAGGCGATTGTGTCCAGTCCTCAGGCGGAAGATCTTGACCTGTTCCCGTCGTCCCAGCAAATGGTATGTGTCTTCTGGGTTGTATTTGGGATGCAGGAGGCGCCATTTTATTCCTTGTTGTGCCTTGATGATTGTCTTAATTTCATCGTATGACACCAGGTTGTTGGCCTGCTCCTTCTGTGCACCATCTTTTGCCAGAATGTCCGCTTTTTCGTTGCCTCTGATGCCACAGTGAGCATGGGGATTTGCGGACTCCTCAGCCTATGATCTTATGAAACAGCTCGGGAGGACCAAAACCCTGAAGGCAACCTCAATCTGAATAGAATTCAATTAGATGTAGTCGAGGTGGACCAAAAGTGAACTTCATAAGACTTAAAATTCCAAACTTAGAACTGGTGTCCCATAACGATGAGGGTAAGACATCCGTCTAAAGAGTCACGCCTTAAGCCGCCCACCTATGCAGAATTTGCTGGTTCGAATCCCGGCAGCGCCTGGAGAAAAAAAAAAGATCGGTATCAGAGGAGAATCTGAGAGTCATGACCTGGATACGGCCGGTCCCTCCAGAGTGTAAGGAGTTGGATACGGCCGGTCCCCCAGAGTGCAAGGAGTTGGATATGGCCGGTCCCCCCCAGAGTGTAAGGAGTTGGATACGGCCGGTCCCCCCAGAGTGTAAGGAGTTTTATACGGCCGGTCCATCCAGAGTGTAAGGAGTTTTATACGGCCCGTCCCCCCAGAGTGCAAGGAGTTTTATACGGCCGGTCCCCCCAGAGTGTAAGGAGTTTTATACGGCCGGTCCCCCCAGAGTGCAAGGAGTTTTATACGGCCGGTCCCCCCAGAGTGTAAGGAGTTTTATACGGCCGGTCCCCCCAGAGTATAAGGAGTTTTATACGGCCGGTCCCCCCAGAGTGTAAGGAGTTTTATACGGCCGGTCCCCCAGAGTGTAAGCAGTTTTATACGGCCAGTCCCCCGAGAGTGTAAGGAGTTGGATACGGCCAGTCCCTCCAGAGTGCAAGGAGTTTTATACGGCCAGTCCCCCCAGAGTGCAAGGAGTTTTATACGGCCGGTCCCCAGAGTGTAAGGAGTTGATTACGGCCAGTCCCCCAAAGTGTAAGGAGTTTTATACGGCCGGTCCACCAGAGTGTAAGGAGTTTTATATGGCCGGTCCCCCAGAGTGTAAGGAAATTTATACGGCCAGTCCCACAGATTGTAAGGAGTTTGATACGGCTGGTCCCCAAGAGTGTAAGGAGTTGGATACGGCCAGTCCCCCAGAGTGTAAGGAGTTTTATACGGCCGGTCCCCCAGAGTGTAAGGAGTTTTATACGGCCAGTCCCCCAGAGTGTAAGGAGTTGGATACGGCCAGTCCCCCAGAGTGTAAGGAGTTGGATACGGCCAGTCACCCAGAGTGTAAGGAGTTGGATACGGCCGGTCCCCCAGTGTGTAAGGAGTTTTATACGGCCGGTCACCCCAGAGTGTAAGGAGTTTTATACGGCCAGTCCCCCCAGAGTGTAAGGAGTTGGATATGGCCGGTCCCCCCAGAGTGTAAGGAGTTTTATACGGCCAGTCCCCCCAGAGTGTAAGCAGTTTTATACGGCCGGTCCCCCAGAGTGTAAGGAGTTTTATACGGCCCGTCCCCCAGAGTGTAAGGAGTTTTATACGGCCGGTCCCTCCAAAGTGCAAGGAGTTTTATACGGCCGGTCGCCCCAGAGTGTAAGGAGTTTTATACGGCCAGTCCCCCCAGAGTGTAAGGAGTTGGATATGGCCGGTCCCCCCAGAGTGTAAGGAGTTTTATACGGCCAGTCCCCCCAGAGTGTAAGGAGTTTTATACGGCCGGTCCCCCAGAGTGTAAGGAGTTTTATACGGCCGGTCCCCCCAGAGTGTAAGGAGTTTTATATGGCCGGTCCCCCAGAGTGTAAGGCGTTTTATACGGCCGGTCCCCCAGAGTGTAAGGAGTTTGATACGGCCAGTCCCCCAGAGTGTAAGGAGTTTTATACGGCCGGTCCACCCAGAGTGTAAGGAGTTTTATATGGCCGGTCCCCCCAGAGTGTAAGGAGTTTTATACGGCCGGTCCCTCCAGAGTGTAAGGAGTTTTATACGGCCGGACCCCCCAGAGTGTAAGGAGTTTTATACGGCCAGTCACCCCAGAGTGCAAGGAGTTTTATATGGCCGGTCCCTCCAGAGTGTAAGGAGGTTTATACTGCCGGTCCCCCAAGAGTGTAAGGAGGTTTATACGGCCGGTCCCCCCAGAGTGTCAGGAGTTTTATACGGCCGGTCCCCCCAGAGTGTAAGGAGTTGAATACGGCCAGTCCCCCAAAGTGTAAGGAGTAGGATATGGCCGGTCCCCCCAGAGTGTAAGGAGTTTTATACGGCCGGTCCCCCCAGAGTGTAAGTAGTTTTATACGGCCGGTCCCCCCAGAGTGTAAGGAGTTTTATACGGCCAGTCCCCCACAGTGTAAGGAGTTGGATACGGCCAGTCCCTCCGGAGTGCAAGGAGTTTTATACGGCCGGTCCCCCAGAGTGTAAGGAGTTTTATACGGACGGTCCCCCAGAGTGTAAGGAGTTGGATACGGCCAGTCCCCCAGAGTGTAAGGAGTTGGATACGGCCGGTCCCCAGAGTGTTAGGAGTTTTATACGGCCGGTCCCCCAGAGTGTAAGGAGTTGGATACGGCCAGTCCCCCAGGGTGTAAGGAGTTGGATATGGCCCGTCCTCCCAGAGTGTAAGGAGTTGGATATGGCCGGTCCCCCAGAGTGTAAGAAGTTTTATACGGCCGGACCCCCCAGAGTGTAAGGAGTTTTATACGGCCGGTCCCCCCAGAGTGTAAGGAGTTGGATACGGCCGGTCCCCCCAGAGTGTAAGGAGTTGGATACGGCCGGTCCACCAGAGTGTAAGGAGTTTTATACGGCCAGTCCCCCAAGGTTTGTGTAAGCAGTTTTATACGGCCGGTCCCCCAGAGTGTAAGGAGTTTGTTACGGCCGGTCCCCCAGAGTGTAAGCAGTTTTTATACGGCCGGTCCCCCAGAGTGTAAGGAGTTTTATACGGCCGGTCCCCCCCAGTGTGATGAGTTTGATACGGCCGGTCCCCCAGAGTGTAAGGAGTTTTATATGGCCAGTTCCCCCAGAGTGTAAGGAGTTTTATACGGCCGGTCCCCCCAGAGTGTAAGGAGTTTTATACGGCCGGTCCCTCCAGAGTGTAAGGAGTTTTATACGGCCGGTCCCTCCAGAGTGCAAGGAGTTTTATACGGCCGGTCCCTCCAGAGTGCAAGGAGTTTTATACGGCCGGTCCCTCCAGAGTGTAAGGAGTTTTATACGGCCGGTCCTTCAGAGTGTAAGGAGTTTTATACGGCCGGTCCCCCAGAGTGTAAGGAGTTTTATACGGCCGGTCCCGCCAACGTGTAAGGAGTTCAGGCTGATGGCCTGTTTCTTGCTATGTATATACACCTTGGCATTGTGTTCTTTCTTCTAAAACTAGTGTCCAAAACACACATAATTACTTTGACGTCAGAAGTTCATTGCATTCCACAGACATCATTATTAATGCATTGATGGCGTGGCGTTTGTGAGTGTGTGTGTGTGTGTGTGTGTGTGTGTGTGTGTGTGTGTGTGTGTGTGTGTGTGTGTGAAAGTCGTTCTTCTATCTAGAAAACTGATGTGTGTGTGTGTGTGTGTGTGTGTGTGTGTGTGTGTGTGTGTGTGTGTGTGTGTGTGTGAAAGTTGTTCTTCTATCTAGAAAACCGGTGTGTGTGTGTGTGTGTGTGTGTGTGTGTGTGTGTGTGTGTGTGTGTGTGTGTGTGTGTGTGAAAGTCGTTCTTCTATCTGTAAAAATGATGATGTATGACTTTTGAGACTAATGACTGGCCATACAGCAGGGACAGATGGTGTGCTGGGTTTGGGCGAGAAAGGGGCAGTCACTCTATCGCATGCCGTGCAGCTTTCAATGAAGGCTCCATAGTAGCTTGCTGTTTTCTTTTTCTTTTTCCAATCTTGAGAAAAACGAATCCGGGTCAGTCAAGCGAGACGGGTGGAAGAGCAGGTGTACAATTTGAAGGGAGTTAAAAGCAGACACGAGAGACTGAAACAACAACACGCGTGCCTTGTGCTCTCTCTCTCTCTCTCTCTCTCTCTCTCTCTCTCTCTCTCTCTCTCTCTCATTCCATTTCTCGAAGTATCTGTACAAGTTCGCCATGTGCGACAAACGCTTCCATTGTCGTCTTTTGTCATGATGGTATCAATGTCCACTTGGTGAGGATATGGTCCATCCTCTGTGGTCATTTCAACAGGATTTAGAGCTATTACTGTATCAGTGTCCACTGTGTGAGGATATTGTCCATCCTCTGTGGTCATTTCAACAGGATTTAGAGCTATTACTGCATCAGTGTCTTTATTCTGCACGCCATCTCTCTCTCTCTCTCTCTCTCTCTATCTCTCACACACACACACACACACACACACAAGATGGCGGCCACAAGATGGCAACACACAAGATGGCGGCCACGGTCAACAACTAGAGCAGAAGCTAGATGAGTTTTTTGTAAAGTTAAAAAAAAATGATGACCAGGATGACAAAAACAAGAAATGCAAGAGCTAGGCCATCAACTTTGCCAATGGAAAAAAGTAACAGCAGTTTGCAAAATGTTCAATCGACTGTAACAAGCCAATCGAATGTTCGAAGCGGGGGTGACCATTTAGTAACCCAAACAAAAATGTCCGGTACGCCTGTCGACAATAAAGGTCCCGCAGAAGACAGCCCGAAAAGAGAAGCGGGAAGAATCACTGACGATTTCAAAGCTCTCATAATGACTCTGAGCGAACGAATCTTGAGTCTAGAAAAAATAGTTGAAAAACAGACCAAAATAATTGAATCGAACCTCAAGATGACGAAAAGCGAAAGTGTCGCCATTCAGACCGAATCGACCGAAACATCCTTCGCAACGCCTCACCGCTCTTATGCAAAAGTTGCATCAACATCGCTGCCGGCAAAATCTCCTCCCCAACACAACAAGGGTGTGGATGAATTGTACGAGCCGTACATTAGGCCAAAGAAAATAACCTAATGAAACAAAACCAAAAAGAACAAAAACTGAATTGTGACGTAAAGAGTCAAAGCAACGTCAAACAAGGTTCTGCGAAATTGCGTAACACATCTGTGGAACAAAAGATAGAAAACTCCAAGTCTCCTCACAAACAAAACGTCAAAGAAAAACACTCTGGCACAACAAAGAAATACGTATCCCATTCTGTTTCTACATCTGGTGGCGACTTGCCTCGTGTCCTCCTGATACATGACAGTATCATGAAGAAGGTTGATGCACGGAGACTTGGCCTGTCATACGGTCTGCAGGTGGCAAAGAGAAAAGTGTATCAGATTGAGCATTGCACACGCGCTCTGAACGAGGCAAAAGTATCTCTGAATCCTGAACCCGGATGTGTAGTTCTGCATGTAGGAGTGAACGATTTGAAGGGGAAAGATCCGGAGAAATGCAGCACGGAAATGCAGAAATGCGTCAAGAAGGCCAAAGGTCAATTTCCCAAAGCCAAGATCGTAGTAAGTCAAGTGGCTCCTGTCAAAAATAAAACACTAGACATTAAGAAAGATCTGTTCAACGCAATGACAAGACAGAAACTACAGACAGAAAACGACATTACTTTCGTCTCCTTTAACGAGTTGAGGATGCAAGACAGAAGAGTCCTGACAGCTGACAACGTTCACCCCACGACCAGAGGAGCGAGCACCATCGCGAGGACCCTGGGCAAACACCTGCATGGAATGTTTTGGGAAAAGCCACGGAGGAGACCCGCAGCCTTTCGTTACAGTTGCCAAGGTTTTCACCCTCCGCCTTTTCCACGTCCTTGGTTCTACTAAACTGGTCGTACTTTGACTCTCAGCTGTTTACAGTCAATCATCACGATTTTCTGTTTTTATCTGTAGTCATCTCTAAGATAGTTAATGTCTAAATGATATAAATTATTGTGATATATAAATGAAAGCACATAAAAAGCTAAACATTACATTTCTACAGTGGAATTGTCGTTCTATAACGAAAAATCTATCGTACTTAAATCAATATCTAGTAACAAATAAGTTTCATGTTTTATTACTACAATCTTTAAATGTGAGCTGTGATAAATTACCAAATCTACCTGGATTTTACCACCCTCTGGTTTACGAACAATGTGGAAACAGAGTGCAAACAGCCATTTATATGCGTGAAGACCTCGACTTTTGTGAAAGAACTCCACCAGTGTATAACATTTCCTCTGTGTCATGCTGTGCAGCTATGGTTAAGTTCACTTCATCCTTGATTCTTAATGTTGCTTCAATTTATCTTCCAAAAGGTCCTGATAATAAGAACACTGAATGGTTGAAAGGGTTCCAAGATCAAACGGATAAGTGGGTTATTGGGGGTGATTTTAATGCACATGCTCCTTTCTGGGATAAGAGTTGTTCCTATATTTCTAATAACCGTTTGTTAGATAACATAGCGGATTCTATTCTTTACATACTAAATAATGGAAATATAACTCGTATTCCAGATATATCTAACCTTAATCCCTCAGCCATTGATTTAACTTTTGTATCTCCATCATTGGTAGTCAACGCAGTGTGGGAAACGGGAGATGACTCTTTAGGATCAGATCATATTCCAGTCATAATATCTTTAAATAACATAGCAGAAGAAGAAAATACAGAAGATGTTATCCCAAAGTATAATTACAGGTGTCCAGATTGGTCACTCTTCAAAGACATCCTTAAAAACATAGATTTAGATTATTCTACTAAAGAAAATATAGACGATCAGTATGATACATTCTGTAAATTTATTCTAACAGCAGCAGATAAATCGATCCCCAAAATAAAAAACACAAAATCTAAAAAACACAATGGAAATGTGTGGTGGAACAAGGAATGTGAACGCGCAAATAACAAGAAAAAAGAAAGATTTAAGATATATTGTAAAAAAAGATCAGCAAGTAATCATGAAAAAATGAAAAAGACGGGTAAAGAAAGTGATGATGCAATAGAATATGCAAAATTGAAACACTGGAATGATTTCTGTAACTCTGAAGTAAAACATTGTAAGGATATGGGAAAAGTATGGGAAGAACTGAAAGCTATGAAAAATGGATTGACATCACCACAGTATCCTATAAAAATAGATAATAATCTACCCACTGCTAAAGAGAAAGCAGAAGTTTTTGTAAACTTATTCGCTGATGTCAGCCGTCCTGAGGGTCTAACAAACACTGACCGAACTTACAGAGAAAAACAAGAAAGTAATATAACATATGATGATCCACCACCAGATAATAGCATTAACATTAATGCTCCTATAACTGTACATGAAGTAAAAGAAGCCATTAGAGCCATTCCAATAAGGAAGTCATCAGTTGGTTTAGATGCAATATCTAATCAGATGCTAAAGAATTTACCTGAAAATCTTGTAGTTTTTCTTCATGCTCTGCTAAGTACTTGCTGGAATAGTAGCGACATGCCCAAAATATGGAAACAGACAATTGTTGTCCCAGTTCATAAAAAAGGAAAGTCTTCTAGTGATCCTAAAAATTACAGACCTATAGCATTAACATCACACGTCTGTAAACTATCAGAAAGAATTGTTTTGAACAGACTAGCACATTACTTTAAAAAAATGACATCATTCCTATTAATCAAGCTGGCTTTCGTAAAGGGAGATCTACTACAGAAATATTAGTGAAATTATCAACAAATATAAAGAAACAATTTGCAAGACGTAAATGTGTCCTGGCTACATTTTTTGACATAACCAAGGCTTACGATCAAGTGTGGCATTCACAGCTGTTAAACAAACTTAAAAATATTGGACTATCAGGAAATGTATACAATTATGTTAAATGCTTTCTGAAAGATAGGGTAATACAAACAAGAGTAGGAAAAACATATTCCGCCAGTAGAACTTTGTCAATGGGAATCCCCCAGGGGTCAGTGTTAGCTCCGCTTCTTTTCTCATTGCTATTGTATGATTTGCCAAATAAGTTATCTAAAAAGGTAGTTCTCGTTCAGTATGCAGACGACATTTGCATGTGGATGGAAGTAACTCTTAAAAAGAAAACTCCACAGCGTGATACTAAGTTTCATCAGAAAGGATCTATCAAGACGAACTAAATAGGATGTCGGAATACATGAAGTTAAATGGATTGAACTTATCTGTTGAAAAAACAAATATAATTCTTTTCAATAGTGGAATAATCCAGAAAAACTGCCTGTTTTTACATTTGGCGAAACACCTCTTAAATACGTGACAGAAATTAAATTCCTAGGAGTCCATTTCACATCTAAACTATCATGGAACGCTCATATTGAATACATATTAACAAAGGCGAGGAAAATATTAAATTTCCTTAAAATTATCTCTAAAGAAAAATGGGGACAGAATTCATCTACATTGATAACTCTATGTAAATCTTTAATGAGGTCGAAAATAACATATGCCCAAGAAGTAATCTTTAGCGCTCCCAAATACCTATTGAAAAAGCTTGAAAGTATTGAATGCAAGGCATTGAAATTAGCACTTGGCCTTCCGGTGCATGCATCATCTTCTCGTACGTATTATGAAGCGCAGATGCTTCCCTTAGATGAATACAGAGAGTTAGCGTGTTGTAAATTTGTTATCAAGAGTACAACTAATAAAACGCACATTAGATCTGAAATAAAAATGAGGTCAGATATTGATTTTCCTAAAAGAGCAAAATCTATAGCTTCTCAAAAAACACTGGCAACGTACACGTCAAAAAGTATTACTGATTCTGGAGTTTCAATCGATAACGATGCTCTATCCATTAGACCGTTATTTTCTCCTATACCACCATGGGAGCTTAATAAAGCACATTTTGATATTGAACATACCAATATGAAAAAAGATGAAAACATATCAAATGCCATGTTGAAAAGAACTATTCAAATTATTTGAAAATATACACAGA
>CM065718.1:3490954-3498454 GCA_033310375.1 Conus canariensis | reverse complement strand
ACAGCTTCCATTGACCGAAATGTAGGGATATTATATAGTAAGAGATTTTCAACTTAGTCCAAAGTGACAGAGCCCTAGCCGCTAAGGACCGAAAACGCAATTAAAGATAATGCGTTTCTACAATTCTACAAGATGCATATCTCGATACCAGTTCCATACCTGCTCCCCCTCTTCGGAGCAATTACACACAGAAAAGGTGTGCCCGAGCCAACGGCACATGAAGGCAAAAGAAAAACCTCTCAACCGCTGAAAGGTTAGAAAACCCAAATAAAACAAAACACTGTCCAAAACAGAACATATAGTTACCAAAATGGCGGGTGGGCGAGGTGAGAAACGGTTCACTCCCCAGTCCAACGAAGGGTGGAAGCCGAAACCGTGCCGGTCCACACCGAAGGGGACTCCAGGTCAGGGACGACCCAAGGTGGTTCTTCCAGCTGGCAGGGACAGGGATCCCAGAGGTGTCCAGTGGAATACTTTCCAACCCACTGAAGGGTGAAAGACTCTTCCACACAACCCACACCGAAGTGGATAAAGAAAAGTGGGCCCAGCTAGCAGAGATGGAGATCTCTCCGACTCGACGGTCCGTAAACGAGTGCCACCCCACTAGCCTAACCAAGATGGCAACAGGTAAAAACAGCTCACCTGTGGCACCTGACATCAGCTGATGAACCACGTGGAAAGCAATAAAAGAACAGAAAAAGGCGTTAAAAGAAAAAAAAATGAAGTATTGGAGGATGGGAGCGAAATGCACGGACGTAGCGCACCAGGGATAACAAAAATAGCACACTGGTCAACACCCGGCCAATGTAGTAAAGAAGTCATTGGTAACACTACAATTTATACTGGGTTTAAAAAAACGATTTATCTTTTCAACTAAAAGTATGTACGTCCGTGACACAGACACTGACACAGACAGATCCCACACCACAGCCACTGACACAGACAGATCCCACACCACAGACACTGACACAAGGCAGATCCCACACCACATACACTGACACAGACAGATCCCACACCACAGACACTGACACAGGCAGATCCCACACCACAGACACTGACACAGATAGATCCCACACCACAGACACTGACACAGACAGATCCCACACCACAGACACTGACACAGACAGATCCCACACCACAGACACTGACACAGACAGATCCCACACCACAGACACTGACACAGACAGATCCCACACAGAGAAATTTCTGTGCTCCCACACCACAGACACTGACACAGAAATCCCACACCATAGACACTGACACAGACAGATCCCAAACAGAGAAATTTATCTGCTCCCACACCACAGACACTGACACAGACAGATCCCACAGAGAGAAATTTCTCTGCTCCACACCACAGACACTGACACAGACAGATCTCACACCACAGACACTGACACAGACAGATCCCACACCACAGACACTGACACAGACAGACCCCGCACCACAGACACTGACACAGACAGATCCCACACCACAGACACTGACACAGACAGATCTCACACCACAGACACTGACACAGACAGACCCCGCACCACAGACACTGACACAGACAGATCCCACACCACAGACACTGACACAGACAGATCTCACACCACAGACACTGACACAGACAGATCCTACACCACAGACACTGACACAGACAGATCCCACACCACAGACACTGACACAGACAGATCCCAAACAGAGAAATTTATCTGCTCCCACACCACAGACACTGACACAGACAGATCCCACACCACAGACACTGACACAGACAGATCCCAAACAGAGAAATTTATCTGCTCCCACACCAAAGCCATCTTCCGATGTCTGTCTGCCCCACAGGAGGGCCGGAATAGCTCAGTGGTAGAGCGCCGGACTCAGAATCTTGTGATCCTGGGGTTGCGGGTTCGAATCTCCGCCGAGCCGTTTCAGTACAGGGGGATTTTTCCCTCGGAGTTAACATTGGTTCTGACTCCATTTCCCATACAGTCCTTCAAATGAGACTATAAACCGAGGTTCCGTGTGTAAATGCACGCATAACATCTTGCACGCACGTAAAATCCCATCACCAACTTTCGGAAGAGAAGGCCAGTTTGGCCGTTGGTATGGATGACACGTTACACATAGCATGAACACTGCGTGAGAAATGGAAAGAATGAAGGAAGTAAGGAAACTGAGTGAACGATATTGAACAATATTGCCTGGATGACACGGGAAACGACTGAATGAAGCGCCAGCTGGCAGCTCTTCAGTCGGCACTACCCAGGTAGGCAGCCCGTTGTGTAAGTGAGTGTGGATTGTAAAGCGCTTAGAGCTTGGTCTCTAGCCGAGAATAGGCACTATATAAGTATTCATTATGACATAATAATAATAATAATAATAAAAAGACTTTTAGAGTGTGAAAGCCTTTCGGGTATGGTAGAGGATTTGAGTGTGAAAGGCTTTCGGGGTATGGTAGAGGGATTTGAGTGTGAAAGACTTTCGGGGTATGGTAGAGGGATTTGAGGGTGAAAGGCTTTCGGGGTATGGTAGAGGGATTTGAGGGTGAAAGCCTTTTGGGGTATGGTAGAGGGATTTGAGGGTGCGGCAGAAGGCTTCCAGAATGTGGCAGAAAGGTTTTTGAGGGTGGTGAAAGTGTTTAAGGATGGCAGAAAGGTTTTTGAGGGTGGTAAAAAAATGTCTAAGGATGGCAGAAAGCTTTGAAGATGTAGTAGAAGCCTTTGTCGCAATAGAAGTAGCGGCAATAGCAGCAGTAGAAGCAGAAGAAAGAGGAGGAAGAGGGGGAATAGCAGCAGTAGCAGCAGCAGCAGCAATAGTAGTTGTTGTAGTGGTAACAGTAGAGCACAGCCTAACACAATATAGATCAAAGAAATTCAACACAACACAGTTGTAGTAGCAGCAGCAGCAACCGTAGTAGCAGTAGCAGTAGTAGCAGCAACAGAAGTAGTAGTAGCAGCAGCAGCAGCAGCAGCAGTGGCAGCAACAGACGTAGTAGTAATAGCAGTAATAGTAGTTGTAAGGCACAGCCCAAATCAACACAGATCAGAGCGTTTAAAACAACACAGATCACAGCATTAAATACAACACACATCTCAGCATTAAACAACACAGATCACAACATTAAACACAACACAGATCACAGCATTAAACACAACACAGATCACAGCATTAAACACCACAGACCACAGCATTAAACAACACAGATCACAGCATTAAACACAACAGATCACAGCATTAAACACAACAGATCACTAAACACAACAGATCACACGATTAAACACAACACAGATCACAGCATTAAACACAACACAGATCACAGCATTAAACAACATAGATCACAGCATTAAAACAACATAGATCACAGCATTAAACACAACAGATCACAGCATTAAACAACACAGATCACAGCATTAAACACAACACAGATCACAAAATTAAACACAAGACAGATCACGGCATTAAACACAACACAGGTCACAGCATTAAACAACACAGATCACAGCATTAAACAACACAGATCACAGCATTAAACACAACCCAGATCACAACATTAAACACAACACAGATCACAGCTCAACACAGCTCAACACAAGTGAACACAGCACAACACAGCATATTTCAACACAACACAGCTCAACACAACACAGCTCAACACAGCACAGCTCAACACAACACAGCTCAACACAACACAGCTCAATACAGCACAGCACAGCTCAACACAACACAGCTCCAAGACAACACAGCTCAACACAACACAGCTCAACACAACACAGCTCAATACAGCACAGCTCAACACAGCACAGCTCCAAGACAACACAGCTCAACACAACACAGCTCAATACAGCACAGCTCAACACAACACAGCTCCAAGAGAACACAGCTCAACACAACACAGCTCAACACAACACAGCTCAATACAGCACAGCTCAACACAGCACAGCTCAACACAACACAGCTCAATACAGCACAGCACAGCTCAACACAACACAGCTCAACACAACACAGCTCAACACAACTCAACACAAAACAGCTCAACACAACACAGCTCAACACAATACAGCTCAACACAATACAGCTCAACACAGCACAGCTCAACACAGCACAGCTCAACACAAGACAACACAGCTCAATGCAAGACAACACAGCTCAACACAGCTCAACACAAGAGAACATAGCTCAACACAGAAAAACACAGCACATTTCAACACAACACAGCTCAACACAACAAAGCTCAACTCAACACAGCTCAACACAACACAGCTGAACACAGCACAGCACAGCACAACACAAGACAACACAGCTCAACACAACACAGCTCAACACAAGACAACACAGCTCAACACAACACAGCTCAATACAACACAGCTCAACACAGCACAGCTTAACACAACACAGCTCAACACAACACAGCTCAACACAGCACAGCTCAACACAGCACAGTTCAGCACACACCTCAACACAACACACCTCAACACAACACAACTCAACACAACACAGCTCAACACAGCACAGCTCAACACAACACAGCTCAACACAACACAGCTCAACACAGCTCAACACAGCACAGCTCAACACAACACAACACAGCTCAACACAACACAACACAGCTCAACACAGCACATCTCAACACGACACAGCTCACACAGCTCAACACAACACAGCACAGCTCAACACAGCACAGCTCAACACAACACAGGTCAACACAACACAGCTCAACACAACACAGCTCAACACAGCACAGCTCAACACAGCTCAACACGCACAGCACAACACAACACATCTCAACACAACACAGCTCAACACAACACATCTCAACACAACACAGCTCAACACAGCTCAACACAGCACAGCTCAACACAACACAGCTCAACACAGCTCAACTCAACACAGCACATCTCAACACAACACAGCTCAACACAACACAGCACATCTCAACACAGCGCATCTCAACACAGCACAGCCCAACACAACACATCTCAACACAACACAGCTCAACAAACACAGCACAGCTCAACACAGCACAGCTCAACACAACAAGCTCAACAACACAACAGCTCAACACAGCACATCTCAACACGACACAGCTCACACAGCTCAACACAACACAGCACAGCTCAACACAACACAGCACAGGTCAACACAACACAGCTCCACACAACACAGCTCCACACAACACAGCTCCACACAACACAGCACAGCTCCACACAACACAGCTCAACGCAACACAGCGTCAACGCAACACAGCTCAACGCAACAGCTCAACGCAACACACTCAACAAACACAGCTCAACACATGAAGCTCAACACAGCTCAACACAACACAGCTCAACACAACACAGCTCAACATTCCCCAGGTCTTTGCTGTCCAGTTGTCCGGCCACTGTCCATCTGTCCTGTGTCCAGTGAGGGGCGGACGGTACGCTGACAGTCTGGCCGTGGAGGATGCGGAATCGCTGACTACATGCGGTCAGGATCTACCAAGCAAATACCTCCCCCCCCACCCCACCCCCCCCCCCCCCCCTCCTCTCCTCGTCGTCTTGTTATCACGGCTATCTCCGTCTGTTTCCCGTCTCTCCTCAAACACACCACACCACACACACACATTACAGTACCCGCAAGCACGCACACACGCCCCACTCCAAACTCTCCAGTAGACCGACCCCATCGTCCAAATATACTATTCCTGTCGTGGACTGTTTGTCCTCATCGAGATAGGCTTTAAAAGTGTTTAGTCGGATTGTTGTGTGTGGCCTTCTACCTTTCTCCTACGCAATAGTACACCATACGAAGCCGCATCAGATTTCCCGTGGGGAATAAATAGGGCATAAAATACATTTCATTTGTTCACCAACATCCCTTTATCTTTGAATTGATGAATCTAGAAACACAAACTTTATGCTGGAAGCCCCACCCCCCACCCCCCAAACGCGCGCACGCACACCACACACACACACACACACACACACACACACACACACACACACCACACACACACACACACACACGAGAGACAGAGAGAGACAGAGAGACAGAGCTTCCAACAGGAAAACAGAGCTGGGACTCAGAGAGAGCCAAACATTGACCGCAGCCTGGTCATCGACTGTCCACGTGCCCTTTACACGCTGGAACACTAACAGAGAAAATGCCACTGACCCACCCTCCCCGCTCGCCCTAACCACCACACCTCTCTACTGACCACCCTCCCCGCTCGCCCCAACCACCACACCTCTCTACTGACCACCCTCCGCTCGCCCCAACCACCACACCTCTCACTGACCACCCTTCCCGCTCGCCCCAACCACCACACCTCTCTACTGACCACCCTTCCCGCTCGCCCCAACCACCACACCTCTCTACTGACCACCCTTCCCGCTCGCCCCAACCCCACACCCCTACGACCACCCTTCCCCTCGCCTAACCACCACACCTCTCTACTGACCACCCTCCCGCTCGCCCCAACCACCACACCTCTCTACTGACCACCCTCCGCTCGCCCAACCACCACACCTCTCTACTGACCACCCTTCCCGCTCGCCCCAACCACCACACCTCTCTATTGACCACCTCCCCCTCGCCCCAACCACCACACCTCTCTACTGACCACCCCTCACCCCACCATAGTCCTTCCCCTAAACGAAAAAAAAAAAGAGAAAAAAGGAAAGAAAGAGCAAATAATATGGCCTACAACTCATCCACAGAAGTCGGGGTGTTGAGGTATTAATATTCATCACACAAACCATGTCTTTATGTCCCTGTGGCTTTGTGTCCAGCGCACCCTTCGCCCTTCGACCTTTCGTGGGATTTGCTCATCACATGTGAGTCGTATAGGCAAATAGCCTCTAATGTTCTGTGATGAATGTTTTATTATATCATTAGAAACACTGCATCCGCTACAGCCTGTTCATGTTTATTTCTTTCCCGGTATGTCTGCATGATCTTGTAATCGTTGCTGAGGGCTAACACCCGGTATCAAAACACTTCATCCACAGCGTCCTGTTCACGATACTTCCGCTACATCCATATCTCTTAAACGAGTGACGAATGGTATAGCGTCGTATCCAGTTACAGAGTTGTTTTTCCGTATATCGAATTATTCCAAACTATTTTTATGTTGTACTCTGCCCGAGCTATGTTGTGAAAAGGAACTGACAATTACATTTTTGTTGTAGTTGTCGTTGCTTAAAGTAAAACTTTTATCGCTTGTATGTTTTGAACATCTGTATACATCTGAACTTGCTTTTTATTTTTAATTGAGATTATCATTTAAATTCATCTTTGAATGGCCGGAAATGGTCAAATACGTTTCTGAAATGAATGAAATTCTCAAATGTGGTTTTGAAACGCCAGAAATTGTTAAAATGTTTTATTCTTGAAACGCCAGAAATTCTCAAATGTTTTTGAAACGCCAGGAATTCTCAAGTATGTTTTTGAAACACCAGAAATTCTCAAATGTGTTTTTAAAACGCCGGAAATTATCTGGGTTTTTTTAAACGCCAGAAATTGTCTCTGTTTTTG
>CM065718.1:3478454-3480954 GCA_033310375.1 Conus canariensis | reverse complement strand
AAAAAAAGGCTGACTGATGAAGCCAAATTGCTTTGGGCGTGCCTACCAGCGGCATCTGTCCCATGAAAAACGGCGGCGTCATTCTCGCTAAACACATGCTCTAACACAGATTACCTCCCTTGAATATTTTCGACCATCCTCTACTACCATTTAACTCCGTCCATTCATCGGTCAGGAGATTCTTTTCTAGGTCAAAGTCAACGTTGCCATGATCAAGACTTGACAGTGGTATACGTTGAACTTTATTTTCTTATTAAATGTGTAAATGTTTTCTTATTCAGTATGTCTAACGTTCGTTCTTCTAAATAATATTCACAAAAGTTAGAATCTGTCACTTCAAGACCTCGTGAGAACGGTAACGTGTATCCAGTCTACAAGCAGACTAATATCCCTCGTCAGTAATGAAATACGTCACACTAGATTACGCCACAAAACATTTCGTCTTTTCCATACTGCCATCAACACAGACAAAACATGCAATAGTAAAATGCACAAGTTAGGCTCAGCGCAAATATTTTGAGTAGGGCATGTCACTCGTGCAGGTTTAGGAACAACACGAAGATATTTGGAATGTTTTAAAAGTTTTTTTTTTTAACGGTGTAGGGTTAGGGTTATATTCCGTTTGAGTTGGATAAGAATCAGGTTGGGATTAGGGTTAGCTTTGGCCAGATGTGCAGACGATAGAAATTATCACAAACTTTGTTGCTTTCAAAGTGAGGTGACTGCAAGCGGAAATTTTAGAAGGAATTCAAAGTAGATCCACCGGTTAACACACTCAAACATGTCTTGTTATTTGTTTGTCCACATTCACTGGCGGAGTTACTTCTTAAAGTTGTTGCAAACTTTATTGTAACGAAGACTTAAATCGTATGTTTCTCATATTCGTGTACTTTCTGAAAATAACCAGACTCTCTGGGTCGTGTACTCGCTGAAAATAACAAGACTCTGTGGGTCGTGTACTTCCTGAAAATAACCAGACTCTCTGGGTCGTGTACTTTCTGAAAATAACCAGACTCTCTGGGTCGTGTACTTTCTGAAAATAACCAGACTCTCTGGGTCGTGTACTCGCTGAAAATAACCAGACTCTCTGGGTCGTGTACTTTCTGAAAATAACAAGACTCTGTGGGTCGTGTACTTTCTGAAAATAACCAGACTCTCTGGGTCGTGTACTTTCTGAAAATAACAAGACTCTGTGGGTCGTGTACTTTCTGAAAATAACCAGACTCTGTGGGTCGTGTACTTTCTGAAAATAACCAGACTCTGTGGGTCGTGTACTTTCTGAAAATAACCAGACTCTGTGGGTCGTGTACTTTCTGAAAATAACCAGACTCTGTGGGTCGTGTACTTTCTGAAAATAACCAGACTCTCTGGGTCGTGTACTTTCTGAAAATAACCAGACTCTGTGGGTTGTGTACTTTCTGAAAATAACCAGACTCTCTGGGTCGGATTTCGTGGGGACTAAATGAAGAAAGGGGAGGGGAGGAGGGAGGGGGGGGATTTTACACATGGGGTCTTATTGCAGAGCCCCTGATAAGGGGACAAGGCCCCTGAAGCTGGAGCACTTTGCTATTTGCAATTCCCCCCCCCCCCCACACACACACACACACACTGCCCCCTCCTCGTCCCAACTGGCATAGTATGGACTCCGTCTCTCTCCCTCTCCCTCCCTCTCTCTCTCTCCCCACCGAACACAACGTGGGGTGCAGGAGGTTCGCAGTGGGGAAGGCGACAGGCAGCCAGCCAGAGCGACAGGGCTATTTTTAGGACCACGTGCAACACGTCCCCAGGGGATAGTGACGGTGGCAGAGGAGAACACCGCGTGACAGCAGGACGTAAGCCACGCGTCTGCTACTGCTACTACTGCTACTGCTTCTGCTGCGTCTGCTACTGCTACTACTACTACTACTACTACTTCTGCTGCGTCTGCTGCTGCTACTGCTTCTGCTGTGTCTGGTACTGCTACTACTGCTACTGCTTCTGCTGCGTCTGCTACTGCTACTGCTTCTGCTGCGTCTGCTACTGCTACTGCTTCTGTTGCGTCTGCTACTGCTACTACTGCTACTACTTCTGCTGCGTCTGCTACTGCTACTGCTTCTGTTGCGTCTGCTACTGCTACTACTGCTACTGCTTCTGCTGCGTCTGCTACTGCTACTGCTTCTGCTGCGTCTGCTACTGCTACTACTACTTCTGCTGCGTCTGCTACTGCTACTGCGTCTGCTGCGTCTGCTGCGTCTGCTACTGCTACTACTGCTACTGCTTCTGCTGCGTCTGCTACAGCTACTGCTTCTGCTGTGTCTGGTACTGCTACTGCTTCTGCTGCGTTTGGTACTGCTACTACTGCTACTGCTTCTGCTGTGTCTGCTACTGCTACTACTGCTACAACTTCTGCTTCGTCTGCTACTACTGCTACTGCTACTGCTTCTGCTGCGTCTGCTACTGCCACTACTGCTACTGCTTCTGCTGCGTCTGCTACTGCTACTGCTTCTGCTGTGTCTGGTAC
>CM065718.1:3468454-3475954 GCA_033310375.1 Conus canariensis | reverse complement strand
ACACACATCATCATCATCATCATCTTTACCCCTTGTCCCCTCTACTCTGGCCTTCTCCACTCCCCCCCTCCCCCCCCTCCCCTCTCTACCCCCCCCACTCCCTCCACCCCCCCCCCCCCCCTCCCCCCCCCCCCCCCCCTTCCCCGCTTCTTTCAAATTGCTTCATTTGCATGGAGTGGTCTACCTTGACCTAGAAACGTGTGTTTGCTTCAGGTATTTGATGTGTTAAAAAAAAAAAAAGAAAAACCGGCTGCTTACGTTTAAGCGTTCTTCCAAATTCTGCTTGTCGCCTCATGTATAAACAGCCAAAGTCTTTCTTTTTCTTTCTTTCTTTTTCTTTCTTTTTTTCTTTCTGCGTACGCAGGCTGATACTCCTGGGGACACTGCCTGTATAGACAGGCAAGTATTAATCCCATCTGCCTAACAAAGGGAGTGGAGTTTTCTGTGTATGACCGTTTTTGTTGTTTTTTTTTATCCCGCCATTAAGGCAGCCATGCTCCAACTTCGGGGAAGGTGCATGCTATGTGTAACGTATCATCCATACTAACGGCCAAACTGGCCTTCTCTTCCGAAAGTTGGTGATGGGATTTTACGTGTGTGCAAGATGTTATGCGTGCGTCCACACACGGAACCTCGGTTTATAGTCTCATTCGAAGGATTGTATGGGAAATGGAGTCAGAACCAACGTTAACTCCGAGGGAAAAATCCCCCTGTACCAAAACGGCCCGGCGGAGATTCGAAACCGCAACCCCAGGATCACGAGTCCGGCGCTTTACCAACTGGGCTATTCTGGCCCCACAGCGAAAGTTGACTGCTAGGGCAATTCAGGATGCATAGGCTTCTTCATGAAGATCGTGAACACAGAGTGAACTCCAAGAAAACGATTTCAGCTCATTTTAAAGTGAGGTGACCGCTGGCAAAATTTCTTCAGATCAACAACATTCAGACCGATGAAAACGAAGACTGAGCAATCACCTGTCTTCTCAAAGTGAAGGCAAGATGGATGTTGAATCAGTACAAGATATGTGATTGCTCGTTTTTCGTTGTCATTGCTCTGAATGTTGATTATCTTGCCTGAAGAAGACCAAAGAGGTCGAAACGCATCGTGTTTTGTCTTGTGATTTGTTTGTGCAGTTTTGTCTGGCCGATTTCAGCTAAGTCGTACAACATCCAACAACATCCCAGATTGGTGTCGGTCACAGTCATCAAGGACGTATCGCTGTGTGCAGATAATCCATACGCGCTACACCTCCTCTACAGAGTGGTCAAATCACAGTCTGCTAGACTGACACTAGAGAACGGAGAAGGTGAATAATGAAACGCTGGAGAGAGGGTATGAATAATGAAACGCTGGAGAGAGGGTATGAATAATGAAACACTGGAGAGAGGGTATGAATAATGAAACACTGGGGAGAGGGTATGAATAATGAAACGCTGGGGAGAGGGTATGAATGACAAAACACTGGGGAGAGTGTATGAATGATAAAACACTGGGGAGAAGGTATGAATGATAAAACACTGGGGAGAGGGTATGAATGATAAACGCTGGGGAGAGGGTATGAATAATGAAACACTGGGGAGAGGGTATGAATAATGAAACACTGGGGAGAGGGTATGAATGATAAAACACTGGGGAGAGGGTATGAATGATAAACGCTGGGGAGAGAGTATGAATGATAAACGCTGGGGAGAGGGTATGAATGATAAACACTGGGGAGAGGGTATGAATAATAAAACGCTGGGGAGAGGGTATGAATGATAAAACGCTGGGGAGAGGGTATGAATAATGAAACACTGGGGAGAGGGTATGAATGATAAAACGCTGGGGAGAGGGTATGAATAATGAAACACTGGGGAGAGGGTATGAATAATGAAACACTGGGGAGAGGGTATGAATGATAAACGCTGGGGAGAGGGTATGAATGATAAACGCTGGGGAGAGAGTATGAATGATAAACGCTGGGGAGAGGGTATGAATGATAAACACTGGGGAGAGGGTATGAATAATAAAACACTGGGGAGAGGGTATGAATAATGAAACGCTGGGGAGAGGGTATGAATAATGAAACGCTGGGGACGTGTATGAATGGTAAACGCTGGGGAGGGGGTATGAATAATAAAACACTGGGGAGAGGGTATGAATGATAAACGCTGGGGAGGGGGTATGAATAATAAAACACTGGGAGAGGGTATGAATGATAAACGCTGGGGAGGGGGTATGAATAATAAAACACTGGGGAGAGGGTATGAATGATGAAACACTGGGGAGAGGGTATGAATGATAAAACACTGGGGAGAGGGTATGAATGATAAACGCTGGGGAGAGGGTATGAATGATGAAACACTGGGGAGAGGGTATGAATGATAAAACACTGGAGAGAGGGTATGAATGATAAAACACTGGGGAGAGGGTATGAATAATGAAACACTGGGGAGAGGGTATGAATGATAAAACGCTGGGGAGAGGGTATGAATAATGAAACACACTGGGGAGAGGGTATGAATGATAAAACGCTGGGGAGAGGGTATGAATGATAAAACGCTGGGAGAGGGTATGAATGATAAAACGCTGGGGAGAGGGTATGAATGATAAAACACTGGGAGAGGGTATGAATGATTAACACTGGGGAGAGGGTATGAATGATAAAACGCTGGGGAGAGGGTATGAATGATAAAACACTGGGGAGAGGGTATGAATGATAAAACGCTGGGGAGAGGGTATGAATGATAAAACACTGGGGAGAGGGTATGAATGATTAACACTGGGGAGAGGGTATGAATGATAAAACGCTGGGGAGAGGGTATGAATGATAAAACACTGGGGAGAGGGTATGAATGATAAACGCTGGGGAGTGGGTATGAATGATAAACGCTGGGAGAGGGTATGAATAATGAAACACTGGGAAGGGTATGAATGATAAAACACTGGAGAGAGGTATGAATGATAAAACACTGGGGAGAGGGTATGAATGATAAACGCTGGGGAGAGGGTATGAATAATGAAACACTGGGGAGAGGATATGAATGATAAAACACTGGGGAGAGGGTATGAATGATAAACACTGGGGAGAGGGTATGAATGATAAACACTGGGGAGAGGGTATGAATGATAAACACTGGGGAGAGGGTATGAACGATAAGCGCTGGGGACGGGTATGAATGATAAACGCTGGGGAGAGGGTATGAATAATGAAACACTGGAGAGAGGGTATGAATGATAAACGCTGGAGAGAGGGTATGAATGATAAACGCTGGGGAGAGGGTATCTTGGATAAATTAGCGGATGTCTGACCCGCGAATTAACACAACGCGCTGTTTGGATACTTAGCTACCATTGTCTGCTTTACCACTAGGTGTGTGAGTGTGTGTGATGTTACGTGTTGTGTGTGTCATTGTGTTGTGATGTTACGTGTTGTGTGTGTCATTGTGTTGTGATGTTACGTGTTGTGTGTGTCATTGTGTTGTGATGTTACGTGCTGTGTGTGTCATTGTGTTGTGATGTTATGTGTTTGTGTGTGTCATTGTGTTGTGATGTTATGTGTTGTGTGTGTCATTATGTTGTGTTGTTATGTTTTGTGTGTGTCATTGTGTTGTGATGTTAGGTGTTGTGTGTGTCATTATGTTGTGATGTTACTGTTGTTTGTGTCATTATGTTGTGATGTTACGTGTTGTGTGTGTCATTGTGTTGTGATGTAATGTTATGTGTTGTGATGTGTTGTTGTAATGTGTTGTAATGTTATGTGTTGTGCTGTGTCATTATAATGTGTTGTAATGTTAAGTGTTGTGGTGTGTTATTGCAGGGAAGGAAAAAACCAGAGCCCTGAAAGCAATGGCAGAAGCGGCAGAGAGGTGTTCAAGCTGGATCTGGTCGAGGAGGAACAAAAGTGAACTTCATAAGGCTTAATTTCCCTACAAATATCAGGTGTCCCTGTGGCTCAGTGGTTAAAGCGCGAGTCATTAAGTGGAAAATGAGCATGTCCAGAGGGTCATGGGTTCGAATCCCAGCCATGGCTCGTCCCAAGATGGGGAAAAAAAAAAAAAAAAAAAAAAAAAAAAGGGGCAGCAGAGGGACATCCGGAGTCATGAACCGGGTGTGGCCCAACCCCCCTAGAGTGTCAGGAGATAAGGGCCGAAACACTTGCTTGAAGGGGGCTTCTCTTCTGAGGACTCTCTGCTGCCACGCTCTCCACGAGTTTCTTTCTACTTGTCAGTGTTGTGTTGTTGAATTGTCTCAAGATTTTATGCTTTTAAACAACACGATCAAAGAAATGACAAGACAAATCCCGACGCGTTTCGACCTCCAGATGCTATGTTGTTGTGCGCGCTGTCAGCAGAAGACTGTTGTTGACAGGGGAGTGTTGTTGTGTGCAATTCATGTGGGGAGTGTTGTTGTGTGCAATTCATGTGGGGAGTGTTGTTGTGTGCATCAATTCATGTGGGGAGTGTTGTTGTGTGCAATTCATGTGGGGAGTGTTGCTGTGTGGAAGTCATGTGGGGAGTGTTGTTGTGTGGAAAATCATGTGGGGAGTGTTGTTGTGTGCAATTCATGTGAGGAGTGCTGTTGTGTGGAATTGATGTGGGGAGTGTTGTTGTGTGCAATTGATGTGGGGAGTGTTGTTGTGTGCAATTCATGTGGGGAGTGTTGTTGTGTGCAACTCATGTGGGGAGTGTTGTTGTGTGGAAGTCATGTGGGGAGTGTTGTTGTGTGGAAGTCATGTGGGGAGTGTTGTTGTGTGCAATTCATGTGGGGAGTGTTGTTGTGTGCAATTCATGTGGGGAGTGTTGCTGTGTGCAATTCATGTGGGGAGTGTTGTTGTGTGCAATTGATGTGGAGGGTGTTGTGTGCAATTCATGTGGGGAGTGTTGTGTGCAATTCATGTGGGTAGTGTTGTTGTGTGCAATTCATGTGGGGCGTGTTGTTGTGTGGAATTCATGTAAGAAGCGTTGTTATGTGCAATTGATGTGGGGAGTGTTGTTATGTGCAATTCGTGTGGAGAGTGTTGCTGTGTGCAATTCATGTGGGGAGTGTTGTTGTGTGCAATTGATGTGGAGGGTGTTGTGTGCAATTCATGTGTGGGGAGTGTTGTGTGCAATTCATGTGGGTAGTGTTGTTGTGTGCAATTCATGTGGGGCGTGTTGTTGTGTGGAATTCATGTAAGAAGCGTTGTTATGTGCAATTGATGTGGGGAGTGTTGTTATGTGCAATTCGTGTGGAGAGTGTTGCAGTGTGCTATTCAGGTGGTGAGTGTTGTTGTGTGCAATTTATGTGGGGAGTGTTGTATGGAATTGATGTGGGGAGTGTTGTTGTGTGCAATTTATGTGGGGAGTGTTGTTGTGTGCAATTGATGTGGGTAGTGTTGTATGGAATTGATGTGGGGAGTGTTGTTGTGTGCAATTTATGTGGGGAGTGTTGTATGGAATTGATGTGGGGAGTGTTGTTGTGTGCAATTGATGTGGGTAGTGTTGTTGTGTGCAATTGATGTGGGGAGTGTTGTTGTGTGCAATTCATGTGAGGAGTGTTGTTGTGTGCAATTGATGTGGGGAGTGTTTGCTGTGTGCAATTCATGTGGGGAGTGTTGTTGTGTGCAATTCATGTGGGGAGTGTTGTGTGCAATTGATGTGGGTAGTGTTGTTGTGTGCAATGATGGTAGGGTATGATGTGGTAGTGTTGTTGTGTGCAATTGATGTGGGGAGTGTTGTTGTGTGGAATTGATGTGGGGAGTGTTGTTGTGTGGAATTGATGTGGGGAGTGTTGTTGTGTGCAATTGATGTGGGGAGTGTTGTTGTGTGGAATTGATGTGGGGAGTGTTGTTGTGTGCAATTGATGTGGGGAGTGTTGTTGTGTGCAATTCATGTGGGGAGTGTTGTTGTGTGGAATTGATGTGGGGAGTGTTGTTGTGTGGAATTGATGTGGGGAGTGTTGTTGTGTGCAATTCACGTGGGGAGTGTTGTTGTATGCAATTCATGTGGGGAGTGTTGTTGTATGCAATTCATGTGGGGAGTGTTGTTGTGTGCAATTCATGTGGGGAGTGTTGTTTTGTTCAATTCATGTGGGTAGTGTTGTTGTGTGCAATTCATGTGGGGAGTGTTGTGCTGTGTATTTGTATACACTATTTGAGGCGCGAGAGATGGAGCGATTTGTCGAGCAGTCTGTGGTCTGTGTTGCATTGTTGATGACCTTGACACTGTGCGGTGTGTACACTGTATACCTGGCTTTGTTCTTGGTCAGGCTGCAGTAGCAGTCACGATTCCAGTCATTCAGTGGCCTGTAAGGTGATCGTCAAGGTCTGTTGGCTTCACCGCACGGTTGACTGGCTCCGTCCATTAAACATTCATGTGGCGGAGCGAGCTGCCGTCTGCACAGCGCCATCTATAGGAAGAAGTCGTGGATTGGACATTGCGGTAATTTGTTGAATTGGAAAAAAAAATAGATTGGACATTGCGGTAATTACTTGAATTTGGAAAGAGATGGATTAGACATTGGGTTAATCAGTTGAGTTGACACACAACAACACATAACATAACAGGACAATGACACACACAACACATAACATCACAAGACAATGACACACACAAAACATAACATCACAACATAATGACACACACAACACATAACATCACAACACAATGACACACACAACACATAACATCACAGCATAATGACACACACAACACATGACATCACAGCATAATGACACACACAACACATAACATCACAGCATAATGACACACACACACAACACAATGACACACACACAACACATAACATCACAACACAATGACACAACAACACATAACATCACAACACAATGACACACACAACATAACATCACAACACAATGACACACACAACACATAACATCACAACATAATGACACACACAACACATAACATCACAACATAATGACACACACAACACAAAACATCACAACACAATGACACAACAACACATAACATCACAACACAATGACACACACAACATAACATCACAACACAATGACACACACAACACATAACATCACAACATAATAACACACACAACACGTAACATCACAACATAATGACACACACAACACATAACATCACAACACAATAACACACAACATATAACATCACAACATAATGACACACAGAACACATAACATCAGAACACAATGATACACACAACACGTAACGTCATAATGACACACACAACACATAACATTGCAACACAATGACACACACAACACATAATCACAACACAATGACGCACACAACACATAACATTACAACACAATAACACACACAACACATAACATCACAAGACAATGACACACACAACACATAACATTACAACACAATAACACACACAACACATAACATCACAAGACAATGACACACACAACACATAACATTACAACACAATAACACACACAACACATAACATCACAAGACAATGACGCACACAACACATAACATCACAACACAATAACACACACAACACATAATCACAACACAATG
>CM065718.1:3425954-3455954 GCA_033310375.1 Conus canariensis | reverse complement strand
GATGTGTGGTGTGTGGGGGGGGGGGTGCTAGTGATGTGGGTGGGAAGTGGACGGAGAGAGAGAGAGGGGGGGGGGGAGAGGGGGGAGGGGGAGAGAGAGAGAGAGAGAATAATTGACTGCTTAAAATCATGTGCATGAAGTGTGTGTGTGTGTGTGTGTGTGTGTGTGTGTGTGTGTGTGTGTGTGTGTGTGTGTGTGTCTGTCTGTCTGTCTGTCTGTCTGTTGTGTGTGTCTGTGTGTGTGCGGGGGGCGGGGGGGGGGGGGCGTGCGCGCGCGCGTGTGTGTTGTGTGTGTGTGTGTGTGTGTGAGGAGACAGAGTGAGAGAGAGTGGTTGAGAGAGAGAGAGAGAGAGAGACAGAGACAGAGAGAGAGAGAATGGAATACTGGGGAGGGAGAGAGAGACAGAGAGAGAGAGAGGATACACAGAGAGAGTGGGTGAGAGAGACAGAGAGTGGGAGAGAGACAGAGGTAGAGAGAGAGAGAGAATATGGGATACTGGAGAGAGAGAGAGAGAGAGAATATGGGATATTGGAGAGAGAGAGAGAGACAGAGACAGAGACAGACAGACAGACAGACAGACAGACAGACAGACGGATAGACAGACAGACAGAGGCAGAGACAGAGACAGAGAGCGTGCGTTTCTTTTCAAACAAGCTGGCAACGGACACAGTGCAGACGAACTAATAATCCTGACATGCCCCCTGCGGTTGGCTGGGCTATAAAACAAGAACTGCATTGAATGGAATCATCCAAACGTGACCCGGCGTCCAGTCGGTCGAGAGATGTCCCTGGGTGCTACCACCGGCAATGGACACTTGACCGTCGTCAACTGAAGGCACGGGAAGAGAGGATTGTCGCTGACGTTCACTTAATTAATGAACGGCGTTAATGACGTACACCTAATGAAAGGTGCTAATGACATACACCCAATGAACGGTGCTAACTGTGGGGGTGACATACACCTAATGAACGGTGCTAACTGACATACACCTGATGAACGGTGCTAACTGACATACACCTGATGAACGGTGCTAACTGACATACACCCAATGAACGGTGCTAACTGACATACACCTGATGAACGGTGCTAACTGACATACACCTAATGAACGGTGCTAACTGACATACACTGATGAACGGTGCTAACTGACATACACCTAATGAACGGTGCTAACTGACATACACCTAATGAACGGTGCTAACTGACATACACCTAATGAACGGTGCTAACTGACATACACCTAATGAACGGTGCTAACTGACATACACCTGATGAACGGGTGCTAACTGACATACACCTGATGAACGGTGCTAATGACATACACCTAATGAACGGTGCTAACTGACATACACCTGATGAACGGTGCTAACTGACATACACCTGATGAACGGTGCTAACTGACATACACCTAATGAACGGTGCTAACTGACATACACCTAATGAACGGTGCTAACTGACATACACCTAATGAACGGTGCTAACTGACATACACCTAATGAACGGTGCTAACTGACATACACCTAATGAACGGTGCTAACTGACATACACCTAATGAACGGTGCTAATGACATACACCTAATGAACGGTGCTAATGACATACACCCAATGAACGGTGCTAACTGGGGGTGACATACACCTAATGAACGGTGCTAACTGACATACACCTAATGAACGGTGCTAACTGACATACACCTGATGAACGGTGCTAACTGACATACACCTGAATGAACGGTGCTAACTGACATACACCTATGAACGGTGCTAACTGACATACACCTAATGAACGGTGCTAACTGACATACACCTAATGAACGGTGCTAACTGACATACACCTAATGAACGGTGCTAACTGACATACACCTAATGAACGGTGCTAACTGACATACACCTGATGAACGGTGCTAACTGACATACACCTGATGAACGGTGCTAATGACATACACCTAATGAACGGTGCTAACTGACATACACCTAATGAACGGTGCTAACTGACATACACCTGATGAACGGTGCTAATGACATACACCTGATGAACGGTGCTAACTGACATACACCTAATGAACGGTGCTAATGACATACACCTAATGAACGGTGCTAACTGACATACACCTAATGAACGGTGCTAACTGACATACACCTAATGAACGGTGCTAACTGACATACACCTGATGAACGGTGCTGACATACACCTAATGAACGGTGCTAACTGACATACACATAATGAACGGTGCTAACTGACATACACCTAATGAACGGTGCTAACTGACATACACCTGATGAACGGTGCTGACATACACCTGATGAACGGTGCTAACTAACATAACCTAATGAACGGTGCTAACTAACATAACCTAATGAACGGTGCTAACTGACATACACCGAATGAACGGTGCTAACTGTGGGGCGGTTAGAAAGTTTGTCCTAAAAACAGAAAATGTACCGCTTACCTGAAAGAAAATTACAATTCTGCCGATCGAAAGAGACAAATTACAAGTCAAAAGACGACAAGTGTCGCCCTTTTCGGTCTTCTTGAGGCAAGACAAACATTGAAGACAATGAAAACGAAGAACGAACAATCACTTATTCCACATCTATTTGGCGTCCACTTTGAAGAGAAAAGTGATTGTTCGTTCTACGCTTCTATTGTCTTCAGTGTTGCTTGTCTTGCCTTAAGAGAGAAGTGATTGTTCGTTCTACGCTTTGATTGTCTTCAGTGTTGTTTGTCTTGCTTAAGAGAGAAGTGATTGTTCGTTCTACGCTTCTATTGTCTTCAGTGTTGTTTGTCTTGCCTGAAGAAGACGAAAGAGGTCGAAACGCGTCGTGTTTTTGTCTTGTAATTTGTTTGTTTCTTTTATTTGCGGTACAGTATTTTTTTCTTTGAAGTTTGTTTTCATTTCCGCCTTACTTTGAAACTTACTGCTTACCACTTTTGGCGTTCAGTAATGTTTGTTGTTGTTGAACTTTTGGCGTTCAGTAATGTTTGTTGTTGTTGAACTTTTGGCGTTCAGTAATGTTTGTTGTTGTTGAACTTTTGGCGTTCAGTAATGTTTGTTGTTGTTGAACTTTTGGCGTTCAGTAATGTTTGTTGTTGTTGAACTTTTGGCGTTCAGTAATGTTTGTTGTTGTTGAACTTTTGGCGTTCAGTAATGTTTGTTGTTTGTTCTTCTTCTTCAGAACCTAAAACCTGCTTGTTCTTCTTCAGAAGAACAAGCAGGTTTTAGAAGAGGGCGGAGCACTGTGGAACAAATTTTCAACTGTCGAGTCCTGATTGAAAAGCATCTACAACACCAAAAGGACCTCTTCCACAACTTCATTGACTTTAAGAAGGCATTCGACCGGGTGTGGCACAACGGCCTATGGCAGGTTCTCACAGACTTCAACATTGATGAGAGGCTCGTTCAAGTCATCCAGGCCCTCTACGAACACTCCAGCAGCACAGTACTTCTCAATAGCCAGCAGGGCCAGTTCTTCCCGACCACAGTCGGAGTCAGACAAGGGTGCCTACTATCTCCAGTCTTTTTCAACATCTTTCTGGAGAGAATCATGCAAGAGACCCTAGAAGATCACCACACCTCCATCAGCATTGGCGGCAGGCCGGTCTGCAACCTTCGTTTCGCAGACGATATCGACCTCATGGGGGGCAGCAACATCGAGCTCCAGGATCTCACAAACAGACTTGTGACAAGAGCAAGTGCCTACGGCATGGAGGTCAGCACAGAGAAGTCAAAGATCATGGTCAACAGCACGACTAACAGCAGTGCCAACATAACCATGAATGGTGAGCCCCTGGAAGAAGTGACCAGCTTCAGGTACTTGGGAGCAACCCTGTCCAAAGATAGCACCTGCACAGCAGAAATCCGAATCAGGATCAACTCCGCATCAGCAGCGATAGCCAGACTGAACAGAGTGTGGAAGAGCAACATCAATTTCCACACACAATTCCGGCTCTACAAGTCACTAGTGGTCTCGATCCTCTTATATGGTTGCGAGACATGGACACTGCTGGCCGAAACAGAAAGAAGAATCCAGGCGTTTGAGACCAGGTGCCTGAGGAAACTACTCCGCATCTCCTACAAAGAACACAAGACCAATGATTATGTGCGGAATCTGGTCACTAACCTAGTTGGGCCCCACGAACCACTTCTGGCAACCGTCAAACGACGGAAGATAGCATGGTTTGGCCACGTCATTCGTCACAACACCCTCTCCAAAACCATCCTCCAAGGTACCGTTGAAGGAGGGCGCAGACGAGGACGGCAGAGAAAGAGCTGGTCCGACAACATAAAGGACTGGACCAAAATGACCATGCCAGATCTCCTCAAGACAGCCACCAACAGAAGAGCCTGGAGAGAAACGGCGGCTGCCTCATCACGTCCCCCCAACGACCCCAGCGGTCAAGGGAATGACTGACTGACTGAATGTTTGTTTTTGTTGAACTTTTGGCGTTCAGTAATGTTTGTTGTTGTTGAACTTTTGGCGTTCAGTAATGTTTGTTGTTGTTGAACTTTTGGCGTTCAGTAATGTTTGTTGTTGTTGAACTTTTGGCGTTCAGTAATGTTTGTTGTTGTTGAACTTTTGGCGTTCAGTAATGTTTGTTGTTGTTGAACTTTTGGCGTTCAGTAATGTTTGTTGTTGTAGAACTTTTGGCGTTCAGTAATGTTTGTTGTTGTTGAACTTTTGGCGTTCAGTAATGTTTGTTGTTGTAGAACTTTTGGCGTTCAGTAATATTTGTTGTTGTTGAACTTTTGGCGTTCAGTAATGTTTGTTGTTGTAGAACTTTTGGCGTTCAGTAATGTTTGTTGTTGTTGAACTTTTGGCGTTCAGTAATGTTTGTTGTTGTTGAACTTTTGGCGTTCAGTAATGTTTGTTGTTGTTGAACTTTTGGCATTCAGTAATGTTTGTTGTTGTAGAACTTTTGGCGTTCAGTAATGTTTGTTGTTGTTGAACTTTTGGCGTTCAGTAATGTTTGTTGTTGTTGAACTTTTGGCGTTCAGTAATGTTTGTTGTTGTTGAACTTTTGGCGTTCAGTAATGTTTGTTGTTGTTGAACTTTTGGCGTTCAGTAATGTTTGTTGTTGTTGAACTTTTGGCGTTCAGTAATGTTTGTTGTTGTTGAACTTTTGGCGTTCAGTAATGTTTGTTGTTGTTGATAGGGTTGAATGAAGGAGGAACAGACAGAAGTCATGTAGTCAACAATGTAAGAAAAAGAACTTTTGTTTCTTGATTGACTCTGTTGTGTGTGTGTGTGTGTGTGTGTGTGTGTGTGTGTGTGTGTGTGTGTGTGTGTGTGTGTGTGTGTGTGTTCGTTCTTTAATTTAACGTCTATCCACCTAACAGTGATCTTAGACAGTATGTAAGTGTTATGTGTGTGTGCATGTGATGTTTTTGGGTGTATGCATGCGAACGGTTGGTGTTGATTTTGGGCGTACGTAGGTATGTATAATGCAATTAGGCCTAGAAAAAAAAAAAGAAAAAAAAAAGAAAAGAAAAAGAAAAACAAAAAACAAACAAAACAAAAAAACACACACCACATAACTGAATCCAAAACTATAAAAGAAACACTAAATAAGCAACTAACACCAAGATGGGGAAAATAACATAGACGTTAAAGTAAATGTCCAATTGAGTGTGTATGTGTGTGTGTGTGTGTGTGTGTGTGTGTGTGTGTGTGTGGGAGAGAGAGAGAGAGAGAGAGAGAGAGACCTTATGACATATTTCACAATATTAAAATGCCTGCTCTTTATTTGAGTTTCAAAGTATAACTACAGGCGGAAGTTAAAACCTGAAACGTTGTGTTGAAATTCTGAACTACCGAATAACCGTAACAAACGCTAACACCCCGAGCCTTGAAATATCCGTCTGTTACATTGAAATATCCGTCTGTTACATTGAAATATCTGTCTGTTACATTGAAATATCCGTCTGTTACACCGTAACAATCGCTAACACCCCGAGCCTTGAAATATCCGTCTGTTACATTGAAATATCCGTCTGTTAATTGAAATATCTGTCTGTTACATTGAAATATCCGTCTGTTACACCGTAACAATCGCTAACACCCCGAGCCTTGAAATATCCGTCTGTTACATTGAAATATCCGTCTGTTACAGGCGGGATAAGAAATAAGCAACCAAGCACACTAAGTAATACACCAGTTTCAGAAAAAAAGAACAAAACATTCAGGAAATATACCGCCTCTCTTTAACTGCACAAAGAGCGACCTTTTCTTAGTTTATAGGTCAAACAAGTAGCTCTAAAGAGTCAAATATGTGATGAGTTTGCCAGAGTGAGGATCCAGATATCGATTGTCTGCATGAAGGGTGTACCTTTCCGCGACTGTAGTTTGGTATTTTCCCTCTGTCATTGAAACTGTGAAGCTGATTGATGTGGCAAAAACTGTTTTAGAAATCCCCACCTGCAACACTGTCCCATGAAAACAGCGGGATCACTCTTGCAGAACGCGAGTATTAATACAGATTAACTCTCTTGTAGGTTTCCCAGCATCGCCTGCTGAGTGGGAAAAGAAAGACAAGTGCGGGTAAACAAGTTCTCAGGTTGCTTTGAAAATGACTCAGCGGGAAATTCTAAAGGAGATGGTGGAGGGGGAGGGTAGTGTGAGCAGGGTGGGGGAGAAGGAAAGGTGAAATGAAAAAGAAGCCGTTAAAATGTAAGGGTCGGTGTTTTTTTGTTCCTTTGTTTGTTTGTTTTTTGATTGTTTGTTTCTTTGCTGCTGTGGTCCCATCTTCCGTGCCACCTCAATGGCACTGCACCCACACGGCTCATTCCGATCCCCTGTCCACAGCCACAGCCCGCCCCGCCACAGACCCGGCACCGGCAAACCACAGGGAGCAGTCAATGTCAAGCCGTCGAGAGGCAACCCACCGAAGGAGACTGCACTGCTGCCGAGTCACTTCAGTGGTGTTCAGTGGCGCCTGTTCTGATCCAACATACGCAGGACACAACCTACTAAGCACCCTAGTGACGACAATAACTGCTTAGTCGAGGAGCCGGCGTGAGTGAGGTCTCCCTCCGGAGGGCGCCACCGCGTCCGTCCAACGACAGCCCCCATGAATTTGCCAATACCGGTGACCCCGACAGAATCAAACCAAGATCATAGACTTGGAGTGGACTTCGAAACTGAGGTCACCTTGAGTGCAGGGCATGAAGGGCCATTGAACTGGAGACTCTGGGTAGGAGCCGGACAGGGCAGAAAAATCCACATGGCTCTGATGAGAATCGAACCCACGACCTCCCAGCCGGGGGTCTGCGACGCAAACCACTTAGCCACGGCGGCTGGTCACGTGTGAGTATTCTATTCTTCGCTGACAGCAATGCGAACCGTTGAGTCTTGTACTGTGTACAGAACCATTTGTTGGTGTTGAGTTTTGTACTGTGTACAGAACCATTTTTTGGTGTTGAGTTTTGTACTGTGTACAGAACCATTGGTTGGTGCTGAGTTTTGTACTGTGTACAGAACCATTTGTTGGTGCTGAGTTTTGTAATGTGTACAGAACCATTTGTTGGTGTTGAGTTTTGTACTGTGTACAGAACCATTTGTTGGTGTTGAGTTTTGTACTGTGTACAGAACCATTGGTTGGTGCTGAGTTTTGTACTGTGTACAGAACCATTTGTTGGTGTTGAGTTTTGTACTGTGTACAGAACCATTTGTTGGTGTTGAGTTTTGTACTGTGTACAGAACCATTTGTTGGTGTTGAGTTTTGTGCTGTGTACAGAACCATTTGTTGGTGCTGAGTTTTGTACTGTGTACAGAACCATTTGTTGGTGTTGAGTTTTGTACTGTGTACAGAACCATTTGTTGGTGTTGAGTTTTGTACTGTGTACAGAACCATTGGTTGGTGCTGAGTTTTGTACTGTGTACAGAACCATTTGTTGGTGTTGAGTTTTGTACTGTGTACAGAACCATTTGTTGGTGTTGAGTTTTGTACTGTGTACAGAACCATTTGTTGGTGCTCGTTCACAGTCGACTTTCGCCTCCTGGAAAAGAGTGGTCAGCAGACTGGCCAGCACTCCTGACTGTTTTCCACCCTCAGCATCAAACATACAACACCACCTGTGAATTTGAGGTGTTCTAAACATCACGGGAGAATGTCACAGTCCATCGAAACACTTCAGTAACGAATTTCGACCTCTTGGTCTTCTTCGGGCAGGACAGGAAACAAGAACAGACAAACAAACAAACAAATATGCACCAGCCGCCGTGGCGAAGTGGTTAGCGTCGCGGACTCCCGGCTGGGAGGTCGTGGGTTCGAATCCCATCAGAAGTCATGTGGGTTTTTCTGCCCCGACCGGCTCCTACCCAGAGTTGAGTTGCTGCGGACTCAGTTGGGAAGACTGGGACCACACAGTCGAGTTTCATCCACTTAATGGATGCGTTTCTGAGAGTGTTGCTCAAATTTCCTGACCAACACTGCAGGTGCCTGTATCTCTCGGGCCTGGTTGACGCCGGGATATATTATGAAAGGAAGCGTAGAGTACAGCCCTGTCATGTAGTCTCAGACCGAAATGGAAATCCGTAGCATCATGTTAATCATCCTCATTCTCATCGATCAGCATAAAAAAAGTCTCAAATTCTGTGGCCCTTCATGCCCTGCTGTCATGGTGACCTCAATTTCGACGTCCTCTCCACGTCTGTGGCCTTGGTTTGGTTCCGTCGGGGTCATCGGTATCGGCGAGTCCATGAGGGCTGTCGTTGGACGGACGTGGTGGCGCCCTCCGGAGGGAAAGCTCACTCACGCCGGCTCCGCGACTAAGCAATTATTGTCGTCAGTAGGGGGCTTAGTAGGTGGTGTCCTGCGTATGTTAGATCAGAACAGGCGCCACTGAACACCACCGAAGTGACTCGGCAGCAGTGCAGTGTCTCCTCCGGTGGGTTGCCTCTTGACGACTTGACATTGACTGCTCCCTGTGGATTGCCGGTGCCGGGGCTGCGGCGGGGCCGACCGGGCTGTGGCTGTGGACGGGGTGTTGGAATGAGCGGCGTGGGTGCACTGCCTCTGAGGTGGCGCAGAGGTTGGGACAGCAAAAAAAAAAAAAAAAAACAAACAAACAAACAAATATGCCAATAGTTAGGGAAACGACATATAATTATACTTGCGCGCGCGCTCTCTCTCTCTCTCACTCTCTCTCTCTCTCTCTCTCTCTCTCTCTCTCTCTTCTGTCTGTCTGTCTGTCTTCTGTCTCTCTTCTCTCTCTCTCTCTCTCTCTCTCTCTCTCTCTCTCTCCCCTCTCTCTTATAATATCTGCACATTATCTATAGCAGATTTTTGATTTGATGGTGACGGGACAGCTGCTTTTTTGTTTCATGTTCATTTGTTTGTTTGTTGTTGCGATTATTTTTGCGTTATTGTGGACGGAAATCAACAAAATAGCCCCAGCGTTTGATTGTCTCTCGAATTGGCTTCTTTGTCTTTTGAAGCGTGCTGGTCTGCTTTGAATTGGCTTCTTTGTCTTTTGAAGCGTGCTGGTCTGCTTTGAATTGGCTTCTTTGTCTTTTGAAGCGTGCTGGTCTGCTTTGAATTGGCTTCTTTGTCTTTTGAAGCGTGCTGGTCTGCTTTGAATTGGCTTCTTTGTCTTTTGAAGCGTGCTGGTCTGCTTTGCATTCTTTGTCTTTTGAAGCGTGCTGGTCTGCTTTGCAAATCACGCTTAGTACCTTTCCAAGCCAAGGGCCACAGATGGGGAAAGAAAGAAAGAAGGAAAGAAGGAAAGAAAGAAAGGAAAAGGAAAGAAGGTATGAAGTAGCTTATCTTTACCCTTGGTAATTTGGTGGGGGGGGGGGGGGGGGGGGGGGAGAGAGAAAGAAAGAAAGAAGGAAGGAAACGAAATAAAAGGTGCTAAGTAGATTATCTTTACCCATGGGAATAACGATTATTATCATCAGCATCAGCATCCTCATCACCAACATTACCATCATCTCCATCTCCTCTCCACTCCACTCCCTCCCCCCCCTCTCTCTCTCTCTCTCTCTCTCTCTCCCCGCGCGGGTTTGCTCCCTTTCCGCTGTGTAGGCTTCTCACCTCTTCAGCCACTCTTCACTGCAGCAAGACCTGAGACCCCCCCCTCCCCCCCCCCCACACACACACACACTCACCGCGACCCCGTCCTACCCCCTTCCTCATCCCGCCCCCTTCACTCCGCCTCCGCAATCCCTTTTCTCCTTTCTCTCTCTCCTCCATCACGACCATTTCCACACCCTTCTCTCTCTCCCGCCCCCCTCCAACACCCACCTCACACCCCACCCTCCATCAACGCCCCTCCCCGTCCCTCCCATGCCCCGGGACACCTGCTCTGCTTAACGCGGTCCCGGCTTGGGGGTCGCCATGTCGATGTGTTCTTTTATTTGTCCTCCCCCCTCACCACCACCACCACCACCACGCCCCCCACCCCACCCCCCTCACCTAAGGCAGCGCTCCCAGGGTCAGAGGTCAAGGTCGTCAGGATCACCACCCACAGTCATTAGTCCCTTTTTCTTTCTTTCTTTTTTTTTTTAAGCCAACGCTCTTCCCCCCAGACGCTGAAGAAAGGAAAAGACAACTCCAATGCTCCCTCAAACTGCACAGGGTAGACGGTCAACGAAGGTTTCTTCTTCTTCTTCTTCTTCTTCTTCTTCTTCTTCTCTCTGTCTCTGTCTGTCTGTCTGTCTGTCTGTCTGTCTGTCTGTCTGTCTGTCTGTCTCTCTCTCTCTCTCTCTCTGTGTCTCTCTCTGTCTTTCTCTCTGTCTCTCTCTCACCAAACTGTCAAATAGTGACAAGTATTCTACTTATCGTTTGTTAAAATCATTACTACAGCCTGAAAAGTATCTTGCAGATATCACAATCCCAAAGTTTCGAAAAGTTCTTGTAAGGTTTCGACTAGGAATCAGTGATATAAAAGTCCACGACAGATACAAAAATAACTCAAAAAGCTGCCCTTTTTGTGACAAAACTGAAGATGAAATACACTTTTTGCTGGAATGTCCATCATATCAAGATTTAAGAAATGAGTATATCATGAAATATGTAACAAATGTACACGGACCATTGTTGAAGTTTTTGCTGCAAAACGAGAAAAGGGACGTAATTCGCTCTGTTGCGATGTATATCTTCTATGCCTTGAAGAAAATAGAAGAATTGTTACTGGGGAGAGAACATTAGGAGTACCATATGTTTTCATAAATTTATCTGTTTTACCTTGTTTCGTGGTCGATACGTCTTGTGTATACTGACGGATCATGATGAAAAATGTGTATGTATGTGTGTGTGTGTGTGTGTGTGTGTGTGTGTGTGTGTGTGTGTGTGTGTGTGTGTGTGTGTGTATGCGTGTGTATGTGTGTGTGTGTGTGTGTGTGTGTGTGTGTGTGTATGCTTGTGTGTGTGTGTGTGTGTGTGTGTGTGTGTGTGTGTGTGTGTGTGTGTGTGTGTGTGTGGTTTGCGCGCGCGCAATTGTAAGTGCGAGCGAAATTGTATGTGCGAGCTGTGCGAGTCTGGGAGAGTGCTACATACGGGTGTGATTTTGTATGTATCTTTCGGTACACTCAATTTACGATTATACAGTTGGTGTGAGCAAGTTTTGTAAATGATCGTGATCAGTAGAAATGTTACAGCGTCAGTGTGTGTGATTTCATTTTTGTTTCTTGACCTCATTGCAGATAGGTCGGTGGCCTTTGCAATTAAAATTTTCCGAGTTCCGAGTTCCGAGTTCTCTCTCTCTCTCTCTCTCTCTCTCTCTCTCTCTCTCTCTCTCTCTCTCTCTCTCTCTCTCTCTCTCTCTCTAAAGACAGGGTTAGGTTCCGGTTCAGATTAGCGTTTAGATCAAAGTATATTTGCAGTTAAGGTGTGGTTAAAGTGAGGATCACTCTCCCTGTCCTGTCACTCTCCCTGTCCTGTCACTCTCCCTGTCATGTCACTCTCCCTGTCCTGTCACTCTCCCTGTCATGTCACTCTTCCTGTCCTGTCACTCTCCCTGTCATGTCACTCTTCCTGTCCTGTCACTCTTCCTGTCATGGTCGTTGTCCTGTCATGTCACTCTTCCTGTCATGTCACTCTTCCTGTCATGGTCGTTGTCTTGTCATGTCACTCTTCCTGTCATGGTCGTTGTCCTGTCATGTCACTCTTCCTGTCATGTCACTCTTCCTGTCATGTCACTCTCCCTGTCCTGTCACTCTCCCTGTCATGTCACTCTTCCTGTCCTGTCACTCTCCTGTCCTGTCACTCTTCCTGTCATGTCACTCTTCCTGTCCTGTCACTCTTCCTGTCATGTCACTCTCCCTGTCCTGTCACTCTTCCTGTCATGGTCGTTGTCCTGTCATGTCACTCTTCCTGTCCTGTCACTCTCCCTGTCATGTCACTCTCCCTGTCCTGTCACTCTCCCTGTCCTGTCACTCTTCCTGTCATGGTCGTTGTCCTGTCATGTCACTCTTCCTGTCCTGACACTCTCCCTGTCATGTCACTCTCCATGTCCTGTCACTCTTCCTGTCATGGTAGTTGTCCTGTCATGTCACTCTCACTGTCATGGTCGTTGTCCTGTCATGTCACTCTCACTGTCATGTCACTCTCCCTGTCATGTCATTCTCCCTGTCATGTCACTCTTCCTGTCATGTCACTCTCCCTGTCCTGTCACTCTCCCTGTCCTGTCACTCTCCCTGTCATGTCACTCTCCCTGTCATGTCACTCTCCCTGTCATGTCACTCTTCTGTCATGTCACTCTCCCTGTCCTGTCACTCTCCCTGTCATGTCACTCTCCCTGTCATGTCACTCTTCCTGTCATGTGACTCTCCCTGTCCTGTCACTCTCCCTGTCATGTCACTCTCCCTGTCCTGTCACTCTTCCTTCCTGTCACTCTCCCTGTCAGGTCACTCTTCCTCTCATGTCACTCTCCCTGTCATGGTCGTTGTCCTGTCATGTCACTCTCCCTGTCATGTCACTCTCCCGGTCATGTCACTCTTCCTATCATGTCACTCTTCCTGTCATGTCACTCTTCCTGTCATGGTCGTTGTCCTGTCATATCACTCTTCCTGTCATGTCACTCTTCCTGTCATGGTCGTTGTCCTGTCATGTCACTTTTCCTGTCCTGTCACTCTTCCTGTCATGTCACTCTTCCTGTCATGGTCGTTGTCCTGTCATGTCACTCTCCCTGTCATGTCACTCTTCCTGTCATGTAACTCTTCCTGTCATGGTCGTTGTCCTGTCATGTCACTCTTCCTGTCATGGTCGTTGTCCTGTCATGTCACTCTTCCTGTCATGGTCGTTGTCCTGTCATGTCACTCTTCCTGTCATGGTCGTTGTCCTGTCATGTCACTCTTCCTGTCATGGTCGTTGTCCTGTCATGTCACTCTTCCTGTCATGGTCGTTGTCCTGTCATGTCACTCTTCCTGTCATGGTCGTTGTCCTGTCATGTCACTCTTCCTGTCATGGTCGTTGTCCTGTCATGTCACTCTTCCTGTCATGGTCGCTGTCATGTCATGTCACTCTTCCCGTCATGGTCGTTGTCCTGTCATGTCACTCTTCCTGTCATGGTCGTTGTCCTGTCATGTCACTCTTCCTGTCATGGTGGTTGTCCTGTCATGTCACTCTTCCTGTCATGGTCGTTGTCCTGTCATGTCACTCTTCCTGTCATGTCACTCTTCCTGTCATGGTCGTTGTCCTGTCATGTCACTCTTCCTGTCATGGTCGTTGTCCTGTCATGTCACTCTTCCTGTCATGTCACTCTTCCTGTCATAGTCGTTGTCCTGTCATGTCACTCTTCCTGTCATGGTCATTGTCCTGTCATGTCACTCTTCCTGTCATGTCACTCTTCCTGTCATGGTCGTTGTCCTGTCATGTCACTCTTCCTGTCGTGGTCGTTGTCCTGTCATGTCACCATTCCTGTCATGTCACTCTTCCTGTCATGGTCGTTGTCCTGTCATGTCACTCTTCCTGTCATGGTCGTTGTCCTGTCATGTCACTCTTCCTGTCATGGTCGTTGTCCTGTCATATCACTCTTCCTGTCATGTCACTCTTCCTGTCCTGGTCGTTGTCCTGTCATGTCACTTTTCCTGTCCTGTCACTCTTCCTGTCATGTCACTCTTCCTGTCATGGTCGTTGTCCTGTCATGTCACTCTTCCTGTCATGTCACTCTTCCTGTCATGTCACTCTTCCTGTCATGGTCGTTGTCCTGTCATGTCACTCTTCCTGTCATGGTCGTTGTCCTGTCATGTCACTCTTCCTGTCATGGTCGTTGTCCTGTCATGTCACTCTTCCTGTCATGGTCGTTGTCCTGTCATGTCACTCTTCCTGTCATGGTCGTTGTCCTGTCATGTCACTCTTCCTGTCATGGTCGTTGTCCTGTCATGTCACTCTTCCTGTCATGGTCGTTGTCCTGTCATGTCACTCTTCCTGTCATGGTCGTTGTCCTGTCATGTCACTCTTCCTGTCATGGTCGTTGTCCTGTCATGTCACTCTTCCTGTCATGGTCGTTGTCCTGTCATGTCACTCTTCCTGTCATGGTCGTTGTCCTGTCATGTCACTCTTCCTGTCATGGTCGTTGTCCTGTCATGTCACTCTTCCTGTCATGGTCGTTGTCCTGTCATGTCACTCTTCCTGTCATGTCACTCTTCCTGTCATGGTCGTTGTCCTGTCATGTCACTCTTCCTGTCATGGTCGTTGTCCTGTCATGTCACTCTTCCTGTCATGTCACTCTTCCTGTCATGGTCGTTGTCCTGTCATGTCACTCTTCCTGTCATGGTCATTGTCCTTTCATGTCACTCTTCCTGTCATGTCACTCTTCCTGTCATGGTCGTTGTCCTGTCATGTCACTCTTCCTGTCGTGGTCGTTGTCCTGTCATGTCACCATTCCTGTCATGTCACTCTTCCTGTCATGGTCGTTGTCCAGTCATGTCACTCTTCCTGTCATGGTCGTTGTCCTGTCATGTCACTCTTCCTGTCATGGTCGTTGTCCTGTCATATCACTCTTCCTGTCATGTCACTCTTCCTGTCATGGTCGTTGTCCTGTCATGTCACTTTTCCTGTCCTGTCACTCTTCCTGTCATGTCACTCTTCCTGTCATGGTCGTTGTCCTGTCATGTCACTCTCCCTGTCATGTCACTCTTCCTGTCATGTAACTCTTCCTGTCATGGTCGTTGTCCTGTCATGTCACTCTTCCTGTCATGGTCGTTGTCCTGTCATGTCACTCTTCCTGTCATGGTCGTTGTCCTGTCATGTCACTCTTCCTGTCATGGTCGTTGTCCTGTCATGTCACTCTTCCTGTCATGGTCGTTGTCCTGTCATGTCACTCTTCCTGTCATGGTCGTTGTCCTGTCATGTCACTCTTCCTGTCATGGTCCTTGTCTTGTCATGTCACTCTTCCCGTCATGGTCGTTGTCCTGTCATGTCACTCTTCCTGTCATGGTCGTTGTCCTGTCATGTCACTCTTCCTGTCATGTCACTCTTCCTGTCATGTCACTCTTCCTGTCATGGTCGTTGTCCTGTCATGTCACTCTTCCTGTCATGGTCGTTGTCCTGTCATGTCACTCTTCCTGTCATGGTCGTTGTCCTGTCATGTCACTCTTCCTGTCATGGTCGTTGTCTTGTCATGTCACTCTTCCCGTCATGGTCGTTGTCCTGTCGTTAGCGGCTGTCAGTGAAAGGCTTCATGTCATTTGTAAATGTCAGTCACTGGCCGCCCCCTCCCCCCCCCCTCCCCCCTCTCGCCGTCATCCCTTCACCCTCTTTCCTCCCGCCCTCCTGTCCGTCATTCGACCGCTAGCTGCTCTGTGGCCAGTGTCCGAGGTGGGGGGAGGGAGGGAGAGGAAGGGGGGGGGGGGGGTCGTGAAATATGACCGGCCCCTGTCCATCCATCAGCGTCCAGAATACAGCCACCGGAGGCCTGTGTTGTACAGACCACAGTGTCCACAATACAGCCACCAGAGGCCTATGTTGTACAGACCACAGTGTCCACAATACAGCCACCAGAGGCCTGTGTTGTACAGGCCACAGTGTCCACAATACAGCCACCAGAGGCCTGTGTTGTACAGACCACAGTATCCAGAATACAGCCACCAGAGGCCTGTGTTGTACAGACCACAGTGTCCACAATACAGCCACCAGAGGCCTGTGTCACATAGACCACAGTGTCCAGAATACAGCCACCAGAGGCCTGTGTTGTACAGACCACAGTGTCCACAATACAGCCACCAGAGGCCTGTGTCACACAGACCACAGTGTCCAGAATACAGCCACCAGAGGCCTGTGTCACATAGACCACAGTGTCTAGAATACAGCCACCAGAGGCCTGTGTTGTACAGGCCACAGTGCCCACAATACAGCCACCAGAGGCCTGTGTCACACAGACCACAGTGTCCACAATACAGCCACCAGAGGCCTGTGTTGTACAGGTCACAGTGTCGACAATACAGCCACCAGAGCCCTGTGTCACACAGACCACAGTGTCCACAATACAGCCACCAGAGGCCTGTGTCACACAGACCACAGTGTCCACAATACAGCCACCAGAGGCCTGTGTCACACAGACTACATCGTCCAGGATACAGCCACCAGAGGCCTGTGTCGTACAGACCACAGTGTCCAGAATACAGCCACCAGAGGCCTGTGTTGTACAGACCACAGTGTCCACGGTACAGCCACCAGAGGCCTGTGTCGTACAGACCACAGTGTCCACAATACAGCCACCAGAGGCCTGTGTTGTACAGACCACAGTGTCCAGAATACAGCCACCAGAGGCCTGTGTTGTACAGACCACAGTGTCCACAATACAGCCACCAGAGGTCTGTGTCGTACAGACCACAGTGTCCAGAATACAGCCACCAGAGGCCTGTGTTGTACAGACCAGAGTGTCCAGTATACAGCCACCAGAGGCCTGCGTCGCACAGACTACACGCCACGATTAAAGATTTGGCACTAAGTCACTATATCAGCATACATGTCAGCGTTTTGAGGCCTAGCATAAGCAGGAGCCAGCATTTCAGGTTAAACTGATCATTGATCCAAAGAACAATTCTCAATCAATTAGTTCCCTTGGTTTGGGGCTTGTTTGTCTGTGTGGTAGGTTGATTTACTTTTGCTTTTTGTTTGTTTGTTTGTTTGTTTTGGGGGGCGGGGATGGGGGTGGGGGTGGGGGGACTTCCACCGATGATTTTACCTACAATCTTCAAGTACATGACCTACATTTCAGGCCTTTTACACTCACCCGTGACCCTATCTTTGCGCCAGCTGGAAACCCCCAAATAGTCCCATTCCTTTGATTTTAATCTGTGTGCTTGGAACCACCTGGCTTGTCACCTTGATGGCCATAGGAAAGGAAATGAGGAGAATCAACTTTCAGACACAATAGAAATTGTTAAAACAGTCTAATTGCACCAGTCTGTAAATACTTGACTCCTTAAGCAAGGCCTTGGTGCGTTAATGTTGGGTGTGCAGCCACAGTGGCAACTCCAGTGGATCCACATTGCTCACAGGATTTTATTTTTTTAAAAAGGGAACGCGACTTTTTTCAACTTCAGACCACAAACATGACTTTTAGGTCATAAAAACTATACATTGCAAACATGACTTTTACGTCATAAGAATTATACACTACAGACATGATTTTTACGGCGGAAGAATTATACACTCTCAACATGACTTTTACGTCATAAGAACTATACGCTATACACATGACTTTTACGTCATAAGAATTATACATTAGAAGTATGAGTTTCAGGAGATATTCGTTAAGCACAACAAACACGTCTTTCATCAGTAAAACACTATATGACTTTCATATAATGTTAGTGTACACGACATACGTAAATGTGATATTACGCACAGACAAGCACAACTTTCATTCATATTAATGGTATAGTACGAACGTGAATTCCATGTCATATTAATTTACATTTTAAACATGACTTTCATTAATCATACCGTACAGATATTACCTTCATGTCTTATTAATTATGCAGTACAAAGATGACTTCCACTTCATGCTAATCATATACGACAAACATGAATTTCATTGATCTTCGCGTGATATTAATTGTACACCACATACAAGACTTTCATATAACATTAATTGAACACCACACACATGATTCATGTCATATAAATTCTTGTGTTGATGCAGTAGATAAACTTTTGATGTCAAAATTATAATGTTGACTGCTTTCACACCATGATTTCAACAGACGATGTATGAAGAGAAACTTGACCTTTAATGAAGACGCTCTTGCGGGGAAAAGAGTAATCATAGTCATGTTCAGTTGTTCCGTGCACATGCCTCACAGCCATTATTATTGATTTCATATTGAGTGACATTTTCCCTAGGGTAATATCAGTACACAAAAAACAACAAAAAACAATACACTGTATTATAAGAATTAGATATGGCTTATGGTCTATTGTGACAGTTTTATTTGTTCAAACTATCCTTTCTGTATAAAACATTTAAAATAATTAATTTCCAGATTGGCTTTATTAGAAAATTATATATTACACTTTTTCAAATTAATCTTTGTTGGAAATAGCGCATTATACGTTGACAGACTGCTCTTCATATTGAATCTGATTACGCACGCTCTTTCAATCTACTTTTTTTCATGCAGAAGATTATCAAGTACACTTTTTTTTAAGCTATTCTATTATTATAAAGAAACATGATAAGTACACCTATTTTCTCTCTCTCTCTCTCTCTCCTCTCTCTCTCTCTCTTCTCTCTCTCTCTCTCTCTCTGCTCTCAACCTGCCCCCCCCCCTTCTCTCTCGCTCATATTTTCAAACCTCTCTATCTCTCTCATCTTTTCATACCTCTCACACTCACACTAGCACACACACACACACACACACGCGCGCGCGCGCGCACGCACACACACGCAAGCACGCACGCACGCACGCACGCACGCACCACGCACACACACACACGCACGCACGCACGCACACACACACACACACACACACACACACACACACACACGCACGCGCGCGCCCTTTCTCCCCCGCCGTCCACCTCCCTCCCCCTACTCATTTGTCATCATGACAGGAGAAGGCAATGAGGGTTCTGACAGTCAAGTCGTGTCATGTCATTTGTCGCCGTCAATAGCCCCATCATCTTGTCGGGTTCTCCACCACCCTAGCCCTCCCCCTCGCCCTCCCCCTCTCCCGTCACTGTACCAGGCAGGCCCTGCAATTACGGCCGGTGAGGAAGAGAATAAGATTACTACACACACACACACACACACACACACACACACACACAACACACACACACACTATCACACCACGCACGCACGCACGCACGCACGCACGCACGCACGCACACACACGCACGCACGCACGCACGCACACACGCACACACACGCACGCACACACACACACACACACACACACACAACACGCGCACACACACACACACACACACACACACACACACACAACACAATATGCGCACACACACACACACACACACACACACACACACACACACACACACGGGAGAGAGGGACAGACCACACACACACACACACACACACACACACACACACACACACACACACACACACAAGAAATATTGTTGACCTCCTTTCCACCTCATCTATTGGTCTCTGACCTCCTTTTAACCTTCTCGTCTCTTCTCTGACCTCTCCTAAAAGATTCGAGATTTTTTGTTGTTGACTTCTTTGTCTGTTCCTGTGTTATCAAGGAGACAGGTATATGAGTCAGGGACAAACACATACCTTCACCATGCCCAACTGCCTGACGTCCCTTCACCATGCCCAACTGCCTGACGTTCCTTCACCATGCCCAACTACGTGACGTTCCTTCACCATGCCCAACTGCCTGACGTTCCTTCACCATGCCCAACTGCGTGACGTACCTTCACCATGCCCAACTGCCTGACGTACCTTCACCATGCCCAACTACGTGACGTACCTTCACCATGCCCAACTGCGTGACGTACCTTCACCATGCCCAACTGCCTGACGTTCCTTCACCATGCCCAACTGCGTGACGTACCTTCACCATGCCCAATTGCCTGACGTTCCTTCACCATGCCCAACTACGTGACGTACCTTCACCATGCCCAACTGCGTGACGTTCCTTCACCATGCCCAACTGCCTGACGTACCTTCACCATGCCCAACTGCGTGACGTACCTTCACCATGCCCAACTGCGTGACGTTCCTTCACCATGCCCAACTGCGTGACGTACCTTCACCATGCCCAACTGCGTGACGTACCTTCACCATGCCCAACTGCGTGGCGTACCTTCATCATGCTGAACTGCGTGACGTACTTTCACCTTGCCGAACTGCGTGACGCACCTTCACCATGCCGAACTGCGTGACGTACCTTCACCATGCCCAACTGCGTGACGATGACCAGGCAGAAGAACAGAGTGACAGAGACAGACACAGCAGGACGTACTACCAATGAAAGATGTGGAGAGGATAGGAGGAATGCCTTGGCCTTTCGCCGGTTGGAGTTGCATTGAGCACACTGAAGTCGTTCATCACTTCCTGTCGGTCCCACTGGCGCAGTGGACGTCATGAGGTTAATTTCAGCTATTTGATTTGAAGTGTGTAATGATGGGATGGCGTTGACTTGTTGGAGCCTAGTTTTAAAGGGAGGTGACTGCAGGCGGAATTGAAACAAACTTAAAAGAAAAATACTCTGCCACCGAACGGGGGTGGGGAGGGGGGGGGGGGGTGGGGGGTGGGGGGACTTACATGACAAACACGACGCGTTTCGACTTCTTTGGTCTTCTTTAGGCAAGACAAACAACATTTAACACAATGAAAACGAAGAACGTACCATTCCTTATCTCCTCACACTGGGCGCACAAAGCATATGGAATGAAAAGTATAACTGCGACCTCAAGCACCTTCAACTGCTGACATTGGTGGAACTTTGAAATTGGTGGGACTGTACACCACTGTGAAATCTGATGGATACAGCATAGTATTTGTTTAGGTTCGTGAATTTGTTTGAACTGTGAAATTGGTGGGACTGTGCACCGCTTGAAATCTGATGGACACAGCATAGTTTTGCTTAGGTTCCTGGTCATGTCAGCTTTCGAGACAATGAGGTGGTTGATCAAATTGCCAAGAATGCCACGAATAAAAAATGGAGCAGATTCTCTGTGCCTCCTGCCGATCTGAAACCCAAAGTTCAGCTTATGTAAGATCTCTGCAAAGGATAAATCAGCTTATGTCAAAGATCTCTGGCAAGAGGAATAAATCAGGCTTATGTCAAAGATCTCTGGCAAGAGGAATAAATCAGGCTTATGTCAAAGATCTCTGGCAAGAGGAATAAATCAGGCTTATGTCAAAGATCTCTGGCAAGAGGAATAAAACCCAAAGTTCAGGCTTATGTCAAAGATCTCTGGCAAGAGGAATAAAACCCAAAGTTCAGGCGTATGTCAAAGATCTCTGGCAAGAGGAATAAAACCCAAAGTTCAGGCGTATGTCAAAGATCTCTGGCAAGAGGAATAAAACTCGCAGACAGATAGCAAAATCTTCCAAATCCGTCCAAACCTCAAAGAGTTCTTAGCCATTGCCACAGGCGGCCGTAAAGAAGAAACAGTATTCTGCCGTTTGCACACAGGCTACTGCTTCACGCGTATGTATCTTTTAAAAGGTGAAGAAGCAGCTCGGTGCATTCCATGTCACGTATCACTCACTATAAAACATCTTCTGTTAGAGTGTTGGGACTTGCATGATGTGAGACATAAACACTTTACAGCAGACTCCATGAAAACCTTGTTCAGAGATGTCCCACCTGATGTGATTTTTTAAATTTCTGAATGAGGTCGACATTTTTCATCTGATCTAAGATTTTACGGACGAAAGATTTTAACGAAATTCCAGCGTGCGTGCGTGCGTGCATGTGTGTGTTGTGTGTGTGTGTGGGGGGGGGGGTGTATGTGTGTGTGTGTTGTGTGTGTGTAGCAAATCTGTTTTGATGATTTGTGTGTGCTTTTTCTTTTTCAATCTATTTTGAGAGTTGACTTCAACGAGGTGACAGCCCTGATATGGCCCATTGCGGTCGGCTGGGCTATAATCAAAAGAATTGACCGTCCTGTTCACGTGTCAGTGAAAGATGCCTCCCTTCGTAATGCAGTCACCGCAACATTCTACTCCAGCTGGCTTCGTCACCGTGTGACGTCAACATCGACCCCGGTGCACTTGTCGACAAGCGGAGCAAATTTGTGACAGTTTGGTGTGCAAGCTGTTCCGTCGTATGTTGCTAAGCAACCGGCGAATTTTAAATCAATGACATTCGCCGGCAATTACGGGCGATGACACTGTACGTTGATCGTGGTGTCGTTCCGTGTTGTCAGTTTGAAAATTGTGCTGTGTCATTGGCCGATTTAAGTCTATAGTACAAGTAATGTCAAACTCTGCACCTGGAGAGAGTTACTGTCATTCGTTCACTGGCCAACACTAACGTCATTCTATTCTGGCGCACAACCACAAACTCGTTTCTCACGTAATCAATCCTGTGTCGACAAAGGGAAATCATTCAGCTCCCTCTTTTAAATAATTCGAAGGTTTTTTTTCTTTACTTTTTTCTTTCTTTTTTCTCTCTCTTCCCCCCCCCCCCCCCCCCCCCCCCCCCCCCGAGTCATGTTTTTGTTTGTGTTTGGATTGGTTACCTAATGTGTCATTCTGGTCAGTGTCACTGTCAGCCTCTTCAAAGTGATGTTTTTGATTTGTGTTTGGATTGGTTATCCTAATGTGTCATTCTGGTCAGTGTCACTGTCAGCCTCTTCAAAGTGATGTTTTTGATTTGTGTTTGGATTGGTTATCCTAATGTGTCATTGCGGGCTGTGTCACGGTCAGCCTCTTCAAAGTGATGTTTTTGATTTGTGTTTGGATTGGTTATCCTAATGTGTCATTGCGGGCTGTGTCACGGTCAGCCTCTTCAAAGTGATGTTTTTGATTTGTTTGGACTGGTTATCCTAATGTGTCATTGCGGGCTGTGTCACGGTCAGCCTCTTCAAAGTGATGTTTTTGGTTTGTGTTTGGATTGGTTATCCCAATGTGTCATTGCGGGCTGTGTCACGGTCAGCCTCTTCAAAGTGATGTTTTTGATTTGTTTGGACTGGTTATCCTAATGTGTCATTGCGGGCTGTGTCACGGTCAGCCTGTCTCTGGCCGTCTCTTCACGCCCTGGTCCTAAGGGCCTGTGTCGGAGGACGTCTGGAGAGGAAATCAACGTCAATCCCATCAGTCACTGTTCCAACAGGAGTGAAAACTGTTATTTAGGTATTTGTCTTCTTTGTGTTTTCCGATCTCTTTTACCAGTAAATTATTATTATCGTTGTTGTTATCATTATTGTTATAATTATTATTATTATTATTATCATCATCATCATCATCACCATCATCACCGTCATTATTATTATTATTATCATTAAGAGTACTTATATAGCGCCTACCTCTGGTTAGAAACCAAGTTCTATGCGCTTTACAATCTACGCTGTCGTTTACACAATGGGCTGCCTTCCTGGGTAGAGCCGGTTTGGGAGCTGCCTGCTGGTAAACATTCAGTCGTTTTCCATGCCATTCAGTCAATAAGAACCGCTCAGCTTTTTTTTTTTCGGTGATTCTTTCAATTTCTCACGCAGGGTGCATCTACATTATTATAACGCGTCATCTATATCCACAGCCAAACTGATCTTCTCTTCCAAAACTTGGTGGTGGCATTTTATGTGTGTGCAAGATTTAATACATGCGTTCACATACAGAACCTCGGTTTATAGTCTCATTCAAGAGACTTTACGAGAAATGGAATCATAACCAATCTTAACTCCGAGGGAAAAGTCCCCCTGTACAGAAACCGCCGAGCGGAGATTCGAGCTCGCAACCCCAGAATCATCAAGATTGTGACTCCGGTCACTGGGGCAGCTTCTCTCTCTGCACATCCAAGGCTGATCATGAGTGCGGGCGGGAAGAGCGTTGAAAGAAGACAGTGAGAGGATGGGAACAACACACCACAGAGGAACATCCAGATCTCAACAAACAAACCAAGTGTTGTGCAGTTTATGTTATCTTCTAAGCATTATCTGTGAGAGGTATGAGTGGTGTGCATGAGTATGCTCTGTGGTGTGTGTGTGTGTGTGTGTGGTGTGTGGTGGTGCGTGCGTGCGTGCGTGCGTGCGTGCGTGCGTGCGTGCGTGTGTGTGTGTGTGTGTGTGTGTGTGTGTGTGTGTGTGTGTGTGTGTGTGTGTGTGCGTGTTTGAATGGTCGGTGTCTATGTTACCTTTTCACGTAACATAACAAACGAAAGGAGAGAGATAAACTCTTGTTTAATGCTTTGGAGCGTTGAACAGCATGTCGACGTAGATGACGACAGATAAGTAAGAGTTGTACCACAAACATACAGCGTCTGTCTGCGCGCAATTACGCGTCATTTCGTTAAGTTTTTCCTCTCCTCTTCTTCTTAGGTGGAAACTTAGGTGGTCCGTCAGTTTATAAAACAGCCCGCAATGTTATTTGATGTTTGACATGAACAGTTTGTTCTGGACAGAATCTTTTCGGACAGGCTAAAACAAAATATGAGGAGGGTCACTATCCAAGTGCTCATTATCATCATATATTATTATCATCATCATCATCATCATCGTCGTCGTCGTCGTCGTTGTCGTCATCAAACTAATGAACAGAACAAGGAAGGAGGGAACAGACAGGCAAGGAATTCGCGTTAACGATGTTATCATTCCCATGACCTAAGTGGTCGTACGAGAGGGGAGGGGAGAGGGGGGAGGAGTGGCGACATAAGGGACTCTGCATCTCGCAGGAGTTCTGGCAGCCTGAGGTTTGTCCATTCTATCACGTCTTCTGAGCAGCTCTTTTTCTACCTGCCTCTGCGCCTTCCTCTAAGCGTGTCTTGCAGGATTGTCTTTGCCAGCGAGTCGTGTCGTGTCACGTAGCCAAACCACATCAGCTTTCTCCTCTTGACCGTAGCCAAGAGGGGTTCCTGTGGTCCTGCCAGTGTTGTCACCTGCTCTCGGACAGAGTCGTTGGTTCTGTGCTCTGTCCAGGAGATGTGGAGCAGTCTTCTGTATGCCTTCATTTCAAAGACTTGGATCCATCTCTCCAACTCGGCAGTCAAGGTCCAGCTCTCATACCCGTACAGGAAGATAGAGAGGACGAGGGCTTTGTGTGGCTTGAGTTTGTTGGACAGCTGATCTGATTGCTTCTCCATAGCTGATATCAGGGCTGTCATGGTTGCCATGATCCTCCGTGGATATTAGGGCTGTCATAGATGCCATGATCCTCTGTGGATATTAGGGCTGTCACAGATGCCATGATCCTCTGTGGATATTAGGGCTGTCACAGATGCCATGATCCTCTGTGGATATTAGGGCTGTCACAGATGCCATGATCCTCTGTGGATATTAGGGCTGTCACAGATGCCATGATCCTCTGTGGATATTAGGGCTGTCATAGATGCCATAATCCTCTGTGGATATTAGTGCTGTCATAGATGCAATAATCCTCCGTGGATATTAGGGCTGTCATAGATGCCACGATCCTCTGTGGATATTAGGGCTGTCACAGATGCCATGATCCTCTGTGGATATTAGGGCTGTCATAGATGCCATAATCCTCTGTGGATATTAGTGCTGTCATAGATGCAATAATCCTCCGTGGATATTAGGGCTGTCATAGATGCCACGATCCTCTGTGGATATTAGGACTGTCATAGATGCAATAATCCTCTGTGGATATTAGGGCTGTCATAGATGCCACGATCCTCTGTGGATATTAGTGCTGTCATAGATGCAATAATCCTCCGTGGATATTAGGGCTGTCATAGATGCCACGATCCTCTGTGGGTGTTAGGACTGTCATAGATGCCATGATCCTCCATGGATATTAGGGCTGTCATAACGATCATGGTCCTGTGTGGTTATTAAGTTGTGGCGAAGGCCATCGCCGTGTGCCCTCAGTCGCAGGAAGCAGTGTAGAAACGCAGATCTTCCAGGGAATGAGACATCACGGAACATTCCTGAACAGGACCTGCTGTGCTCCAACTACTGTACCACTGACCGCCACTGGTAGTTGCCTGCTACAGAGGATGACAACATGACACACGGCGTAGTACGGGAACCTCTCTCTCTCTCTCTCTCTCTCTGTGCCGCACTGCAAACTATGCAGGACTGTGACAGTCCGTTGTGTAGACTGCTGGCTGTGATCAATGGACGCCAAAGCGGCAGTCCTTCGCCAGCTCACTCACTCACTCATGGGGCAGTACTCGTGGGCGGACGGGTCTGAGCCAGCCTGGAAAAATGTCTTGACGCAGGCGACAAAACGATGACGGAAATAAAGAGAGACTGACCCCGTGACAGCACACGTGTTGTTTTTCGCCTGACTGACCATTACACGCATGATTGGCTTGGGTGTGTGAGCAGCCTGGCTTGGGAAAGGCGGGGGTAGGGTGAGGGAGGGTGGGGTTGGTGGCAGAGCACGCGGAACGCACATAACTAAGACTATCCAGCCAGCCAGTCACTGCGCCTCGGTCGACGGGCCACGCCGTGACGTCACAGCACGCAGGTAGTCGGCCAGACGAGAGAGACGCCGGTACAACGAGTGTTGAGGACTGAGGTTAACACCAGTGTTGGACTCGGACCACCCCGAAAATGGATAAAACTCACGTTATTCTGATCCTTTCTTTGGCCAGCTTCTGGACAGGTGAGGGGTTTTCATTTCTCTCCCTTTTTTTTCCTTTCAAATTCACTCTGTTCTGTGCGTGGAACAGAAACTGTTGTCTTGTCGATGTTCTCCAAGTTGGCCCAACAGGAGACGCGCGGTTTTCCAATCGCATGGGACAGCAACGTGAAGGTGTGTGTGTGTGTGTGTGTGTGTGTGTGTGGACAACGAACACCGTGACTTGCTGTTGCTTTGTGCAGACATCTCTTGTTTGCTGGTCCCAAAATTTGAACCGACCGCCCTTGACAGAAAGATGACCCCCCCTCCAAGCGTTGTTCCGTTACTGATAACTTAGACGGCGACCTTTAGTGACCTATGAAGTGTCAGGTAAGGTGATCGGTGCAGCGTGGGCCGTGTCCGCTGTGCAGGTCAGGGCCCCCACACCTGCCACTGCTCGTCTGTCGGCCGCCACGCTGTAGGAAGAGGGCGGCGACACACAAGGCCACTTCCCCGCACACCCTTCTCCCCGCCAATAAACCGCAGTTACTTGGTTTATTTCTAAATCATAGTCATCCAGGTACTTCAAAACACCCATAAACTCCGATCAGTACTGAACGGTTCAAACTAACTTTCTTTTGCTCTTTCTCTCTCCGTGGACGCTAGATGTCGTCTGCGCGGAAAGCGGGAGGGAAGGGGAGGGGGGGGGGAGGGGGGGTGTTGCAGAGGTAAAACCGGTTAGGTTTTCAGTGCGGTTTCGGGTACAGAAGTGAAGCCGGCGAGGTGACGGTTTTGAAAGAGTGATTCTGATTGGATGGTTCACTTCAGTTGTGGTATTTGTAGTTTTTAAATTATAGTTTGTAGTTAATTGTTCACACACACATAAACAGATTCCTGTCTTTGAAACCCATACTGACGCAAAATTGTGTGTGTGTGTGTGTGTGTGTGTGTGTGTGTGTGTGTGTGTTGTGTGTTTACACGAGCGTGCTTATGTAAGCAAGAAGTAAGAATTGATCAAACGCGCGTTCATTATGGTTGATTTAACGTCACATTACAAATCAATGCAATCATGGCCAAAGTGAAACAAGTTGGAAATTGTAAGTTACTCCTCTGTTTTTTGTTTGAACACATCCACTGCAAAACTGGAGATTGGCAGCTAATCAGCTATCCATGGCAAACCTGAAGACTTCTCTTTCTATAGTATTCGCCCGCATCCACCGTAAAACTGGAGGTCGTAAGCTGTAGTACAAAATGTATGCATTGTAAGTTGGAGTTGGGAAACAGGATCACTCATCTATTATAATTAAAACAACGGAGATTGAAAGTGGTACTACACATCCATTTTAAAGCTGAGACTGGAAGTTGGAGGTTGGGAGCAGTTACTACTCATGTAGTGTAGTTAAACGATTGGAGATGAGTAGTCGTGGTAGCAGTTATTACTCATGTAGTGTAATTAAACTATTGGAGACTGTCAGTCGTGGTACAGATCCATTACAAAGCTGGGAATTGAAACTGTAATGAAAGCTGTTCTGCGCATATCGCACACGTGGACGTCGGAAGCCAGCCTACACTTCTATCGCAAAGCTGGGAATTATAATAAGCCGCCATACAAATCCGTTGCCCTACAGGCTGTACAGACGGTCTGACGTAGTTTGTGGTCGTTATTTTAGTACCCAAGCCTACCAGGTTATCAATGATTTATAACCAGCAGGACCGAGAGAGTTTAGGGGAAAGGGGCGGGGTAGGGAGGGGAAGAGGCCATGAGGTCAGATGATCAGTTTGAGCATTAATAAAGAAGAAAGCGTTGGTCTGTACACAAACTGCAGGGCATCCTATAGGCTTGAAATACAGGCTTATTATCAAGCAATGTACATGAGTGATGTGAGTGTGACTGGGCGTTAGGTGAAGAGAGGCCGGATAATGCCAAAACTGAAAATACAATATGATTTTTGAAGTGTTTGAGTTCAGGGAGAAACAGAGGGAGGGGGTGGAATGGGGAGTGTCTGAGTTCAGGGAGAAACAGAGGGAGGGGGTGGAATGGGGAGTGTTGAGTTCAGGGAGAAAGAGAGGGAGGGGGTGGAATGGGGAGTGTTTGAGTTCAGGGAGAAAAAGAGGGAGGGGGTGGAATGGGGAGTGTCTGAGTTCAGGGAGAAACAGAGGGAGGGGGTGGAATGGGGAGTGTTTGAGTTCAGGGAGAAAGAGAGGGAGGGGGTGGAATGGGGAGTGTTTGAGTTCAGGGAGAAACAGAGGGAGGGGGTGGAATGGGGAGTGTCTGAGTTCAGGGAGAAACAGAGGGAGGGGGTGGAATGGGGAGTGTCTGAGTTCAGGGAGAAACAGAGGGAGGGGGTGGAATGGGGAGTGTTTGAGTTCAGGGAGAAACAGAGGGAGGGGGTGGAATGGGGAGTGTCTGAGTTCAGGGAGGAACAGAGGGAGGGGGTGGAATGGGGAGTGTCTGAGTTCAGGGAGAAACAGAGGGAGGGGGTGGAATGGGGAGTGTCTGAGTTCAGGGAGGAAACAGAGGGAGGGGGTGGAATGGGGAGTGTTTGAGTTCAGGGAGAAACAGAGGGAGGGGGTGGAATGGGGAGTGTCTGAGTTCAGGGAGAAACAGAGGGAGGGGGTGGAATGGGGAGTGTTTGAGTTCAGGGAGGAAACAGAGGGAGGGGGTGGAATGGGGAGTGTCTGAGTTCAGGGAGGAACAGAGGGAGGGGGTGGAATGGGGAGTGTCTGAGTTCAGGGAGAAACAGAGGGAGGGGGTGGAATGGGGAGTGTCTGAGTTCAGGGAGGAACAGAGGGAGGGGGTGGAATGGGGAGTGTCTGAGTTCAGGGAGAAACAGAGGGAGGGGGTGGAATGGGGAGTGTTTGAGTTCAGGGAGAAACAGAGGGAGGGGGTGGAATGGGGAGTGTCTGAGTTCAGGGAGGAACAGAGGGAGGGGGTGGAATGGGGAGTGTCTGAGTTCAGGGAGAAAAGAGGGAGGGGGTGGAATGGGGAGTGTCTGAGTTCAGGGAGAAACAGAGGGAGGGGGTGGAATGGGGAGTGTCTGAGTTCAGGGAGGAACAGAGGGAGGGGGTGGAATGGGGAGTGTCTGAGTTCAGGGAGGAACACGAGGGAGGGGGTGGAATGGGGAGTGTTTGAGTTCAGGGAGAAACAGAGGGAGGGGGTGGAATGGGGAGTGTCTGAGTTCAGGGAGAAACAGAGGGAGGGGGTGGAATGGGGAGTGTCTGAGTTCAGGGAGAAACAGAGGGAGGGGGTGGAATGGGAAGTGTCTGAGTTCAGGGAGAAACAGAGGGAGGGGGTGGAATGGGGAGTGTCTGAGTTCAGGGAGAAACAGAGGGAGGGGGTGGAATGGGGAGTGTCTGAGTTCAGGGAGGAAACAGAGGGAG
>CM065718.1:3368454-3420954 GCA_033310375.1 Conus canariensis | reverse complement strand
TGACGAATCAGCTGCACAAACTTAAGGGGCCCAGGTTTATCAACGAAAAGTAATGACCCAGAAAGCAAAGTACCGCCGTAAACGTAGCTGCGGACGTGTACAGCGCTTTTCAGCATTGGGGGGGGGGGGGGGGGGGGGGGGGGGGGGGGGGCTTAGAACGGCCCAAGTCACAGCCTGGTGCAGAGCCTAGGCGCACAGACTGACACACTCCACCTTTCGTACTCACACGAAATGAAATATGAATTAAAAGTGATTTGCGGCGCGTAAAGGGGATACCGCCTACAGACCGTTGACCGGGGGATGGTGTGAGGTGGGGCGGCTCACAGCTTGGGTGTCACCGGTCAGTGTCCTACAGGAGTTTGGCCTGAAGCCCGTCAGCACAGCACTGGACACACGGTGGTCGTGGTGGAACGTGTCACCGGTCAGTCAGTCCCCTCGGGCACTTCTGGCCTGCTGCCCTGTAGCATTATGTAACATGGTAGACCACGTCATGTATGGTAGTGTGCTGGCGTCAGAAGATGGAAACTGTAGTTCCTTTATAAAAAAGAAATAGAGAATTGTTTTGTCATTTAAAAAAAAAGGTAGCTTCAAAGTGAAGTGACTGCCGGCAGAAATTGAAACAATTTTTTTTTACAGGAATTTAAAGTAAATCCACCAGTGAACATGGACAAACAAATTACAAGACAAAACAGTGTTTTGAAAAAAAGGTAATTTCGTCAGTGTCATAAAACAAATTGTTGCACTAATACGAATGTTTGGGATGGGGAGGAGGGTGGGGGGGGGGGGGGGGGGGTTGCCGAGGGCTGGGTGTCCACACCGGTATCACTGAAATCAGAGAAATGATAACATCTCTCCGGTAATTGTGTCTACAATCTGCGCAGCAGGCGTTCGTGAATAAAGACGTTGATCAACGGATGGAAAGAAATTGTCAATTGGTAATTGCTCACTTCATTGCTTCATAGACTTTCTCGTGGCAAGAGGGAACTCCTCGCCAATGGCAGGGATAGACCATCCATTATAGAGGTACACCAATGATAATTCAGTGATAATCTGGCCACCAGTGGCAAGAGTGGTCGATCCATGGTATAACAGAGACAACCAATGATATCTTAACTTCCTTCCTGTTGAACAAACAGAAGAAAATGGAATTGATATATATAACGGAGACATACCACCTGTTGTCTCTAAGTATACCACTGGCAGTGATGAAATAGAACGGAGACATACCACCTGTTGTCTCTAACTATACCACTGGCAGTGATGAAATAGAACGGAGACATACCACCTGTTGTCTCTAACTATACCACTGGCAGTGATGAAATAGAACGGAGACATACACCTGTTGTATCTAACTATACCACTGGCAGTGATGAAATAGAACGGAGACATACACCTGTTGTCTCTAACTATACCACTGGCAGTGATGAAATAGAACGGAGACATACTACCTGTTGTATCTAACTATACCACTGGCAGTGATGAAATAGAACGGAGACATACTACCTGTTGTATCTAACTATACCACTGGCAGTGATGAAATAGAACAGAGACATACTACCTGTAGTATCTAACTATACCACTGGCAGTGTGAAATGACGAGACACTATTTGTATTAACAACATGCAGTGATGAAATAGAACAGAGACATACTACCTGTAGTATCTAACTATACCACTGGCAGTGATGAAATAGACGGAGAATCTACGGTATCTAACTTACATGGCAGTAAATAGACAGAGACATACTACCTGTTGTATCTAACTATACCACTGGCAGTGATGAAATAGAACGGAGACATACCACCTGTAGTAAAGTCCAACTGCAGAAGGCTACACTTCAGTGAGTTCCGTGGCAACCAGTAAGGGAAAGAGATCGAAAATGTCATTAAAAAAGAGGCCTTAATGAGAAAGAAGGGGGTAGAATGAGGAAAGAAGAAAGGTTTGCAGGAGGAAGCAAAACGAAGCAGGAAATAGAATAGGCCTGCAGCAAGAGCGGCTGTTGAATAACCAGCTGTTTTCATAATGGCAGTAACTCTTTCATTAGAAGAATGACTCTGTTCATAACTCCTCTCATGACGGTTATTTTGTCTTTGAAAAATATCCTCTTCGTGAAAAAAATGAGTCTTTTCTTGATGACAGTTGTTTTTGATAACGAAGCCACTTTTTGCCTGGTGAAAACCTTTTTTTCCGTTAAGACTGCTTTTTATTATTGACAGTTACTCTTTTGATGAGCTAAACTGATCGTTTTATTGTGGAAACTACTCATTTGAGAAGAAAGATTCTGTTTTCATGATGGAAATGACTCTGTTCATGAAGAAAATTATGGACAGGGTGGACATTTTGACCGCAGCAATAGACCATACTTCTGACTGGTTCCCCTAGAACAGTATTGAGCTCCTATTATAGTAATCATGTGACATCATCTTTCTTTGGCAATAGTAGTGTTAATCTCTTCTCTCTCTCTCTCTCTCTGTCTCTCTCTCTCTCTCTCTCTCTCTCTCTCTCTGTATATATATTTGTGTGTGTGTGTGTGTGTGTGTGTGTGTGTGTGTGTGTGTGTGTGTGTGTGTGTGTGAACCGTCAATGTTCGCCTTTTACAGTTATTGCCTTATCTCCTTTTCTACATTGTAGACCCTACTTAGGGCTAAGATTGCATGTGCCAAAAAAAGCATACCAGTGCTTATCTGTTGTCCACGTACGAAAGGAATCTCTCTCTCTCTCTCTCTCTCTCTCTCTCTCTCTCTCTCTCTCTCTCTCTCTCTCTCTCGCTTCACCTCCCTTCTTTATCCCTCCTTTTTCCCTCTTCCTCTCCCCCCCCCCTCTCTCTCTCTCTCTCTCTCTCTCTCTCTCTCTCTCTCTCTCTCTGTGCTCACTTGCTTCGTGTCTTTCTACTGTGAGTAGTATGCCCCATGCGATTCCAGAGCGACTGGTTACGAACCCATGTATGGTCTTTGGCTCAACAGTGGAAGCTGACCCACACACTGTCACTGTACTGTTACGAACCCATGTATGGTCTTTGGCTAAACAGTGGAAGCTGACCCACACACTGTCACTGTGCTGTTACGAACCCATGTATGGTCTTTGGCTAAACAGTGGAAGCTGACCCACACACTGTCACTGTGCTGTTACGAACCCATGTATGGTCTTTGGCTAAACAGTGGAAGCTGACCCACACACTGTCACTGTGCTGTTACGAACCCATGTATGGTCTTTGGCTAAACAGTGGAAGCTGACCCACACACTGTCACTGTACTGTTACGAACCCATGTATGGTCTTTGGCTAAACAGTGGAAGCTGACCCACACACTGTCACTGTACTGACACTGTGTCACTTCACTGAACGCTGGAAGTGGACTGTCGTGTATTATGAACCTCGTCAACATTTCTTTTGTTGTCCTTTGTGTTCTTTTGTTTCAAAAGGTGCTTCACAGCTCGACTTTTACGCAGAACTGTGTCTTTCAGCTCTTCTTCTCCTCTCCTCTCTCTCTCTGTCTTTGTGTCTCTGTCCGTCTGTCTGTCTGCCTGTCTGTCTGTTTCTGTCTCTCTCTCTCTCTCTCTCTCTCTCTCTCTCTCTCTCTCTCTCTCCCCTCAAAATAAAGTGTATACATGCATGTGCCTTAGGTGGGAACTGGGTAGGGTTTTGTGTACAATGGCAGGTGTTGTACTGTGTACAGTGGCCCAGTGTTGTACGGTTTACAGTGGGCCAGTGTCGTACTGTGTACAGTGGCCCAGTGTTGTACGGTGTACAATGGCCCAGAGCGGTACGGTGTACAGTGGTCCAGTTATACTCTGTACAGTAGCCCAGTGTTGTACGGAGTATAGTGGCCCAGTGTTGTAATGGTGTACAATGGCCCAGAGTTGTACGGTGTACAATGGCCCAGAGTTGTACGGTGTACAGTTGTCCAGTTGTACTCTGTACAGTAGCCCAGTGTTGTATGGAGTACAATGGCCCAGTGTTGTATGGTGTACAATGGCCTAGAGTTGTACGGTGTACAATGGCCCAGAGTTGTACGGTGTACAGTGGTCCAGTTTTACTCTGTACAGTAGCCCAGTGTTGTATGGAGTACAATGGCCCAGTGTTGTATCGTGTACAATGGCCCAAAGTTGTACGGTGTACAGTGGTCCAGTTGTACTCTGTACAGTAGCCCAGTGTTGTACACCACTGGGCCACTGTAGACAGTACAACTCTGAGCCACTCTATGCCGTACAACTCTGGGCCACTGTACACCGTACAACACTGGGCCATTGAACATCGTACAACACTGGGCCATTATACTCCGTACAACACTGGGCTACTGTACAGAATACAACTGGACCACTGTACACCGTACAACTCTGGGCCATTGTATATCGTACAACACTGGGCCATTTTGGCTGGTACAGAGGCTTTGGGAGCAAGTGCCTGCCGCGCACTGTGTGATGGCCCAAATAGTGCTGTATCATGCTGAGTAGTCTACAGTGAAAATCGATCAGGCATGTGTGTTGTCTCCCTTTTTATCGTCAGTGAAGTGTATTGAGAGGAGTGGTATAACTGCTGAAAGTGATCGTGTGTGTTGTCTCCCTTTTTGTCGTCAGTGAAGTGTATTGAGAGGAGTGGTATAACTGCTGAAAGTGATCGTGTGTGTTGTCTCCCTTTTTGTCGTCAGTGAAGTGTATTGAGAGGAGTGGTATAGCTGCTGAAAGTGATCGTGTGTGTTGTCTCCCTTTTTGTCGTCAGTGAAGTGTATTGAGAGGAGTGGTATAGCTGCTGAAAATGATCATGTTGGTTGTCTCCTTTTTGTCGTCAGTGAAGTGTATTGAGAGGAGTGGTATAGCTGCTGAAATGATCGTGTGTGTTGTCTCCCTTTTTGTCGTCAGTGAAGTGTATTGAGAGGAGTGGTATAACTGTGAAAGTGAATCATGTGTGTTGTCTCCATTCTTCTGTTCAGTGAAGTGTATTGAGAGGAGTGGTTTAACTGTTCAAAATGTTTGCAAAAATTTGTAAACCTGCAAGGTTTTTTTTCTTTGTTTGTTGTTGTTGTTGTTGTTATCTTTTCAAAGAGCTGACTTGTAATTTTTGACATATGTATTTTGTGAGGTGTGTGTGTGTGAGCGCGTGTGTCTGTCTGTGTGTGTGAACCAGTAGTTAAATCGGTACCTGATTGAGTTCAGGGAAGGTTGAAGGCGACGGACAGAGAGGGATGGGCAGCGCCTTCCATCATGTCATGCCCTAGATACGGTGAACATTTAACAGCTCACTCCCCCAACAGTTGATAGGCCATAGGAATTTTAACCTTTCAACAATGAACTAAGTTTGGAAGGTTAAAATTCGAGAGCATATTGGCCGTAGAGGCGATTAAATATTAATCGTACACCGTGTCTGAGAAAGTACGTGATGGGAGGCGGGGCCCATCCCTCTCCTTGTTCCATCTTACCCCTCCCTGACCTTCACCAGGTAGCCTCTTACCCCTCCCTGACCTTCAGCAGATAGCCTCTTACGTCTCCCTGACCTTCACCAGGTAGCCTCTTACCCCTCTCTGACCTTCACCAGGTAGCCTCTTACCCCTCCCTGACCTTCACCAGGTAGCCTCTTACCCCTCCCAGACCTTCACCAGACAGCCTCTTACCCTCCCTGACCTTCAGCAGGTAGCCTCTTACCCCTCCCTGACCTTCACCAAGTAGCTTCTTACCCCTCCCTGACCTTCAGCAGGTAGCCTCTTACCCCTCCCTGACCTTCACCAGATAGCCTCTTACCCCTCCCTGACCTTCAGCAGGTAGCCTCTTACCCTCCTTGACCTTCAGCAGGTAGCCTCTTACCCCTCCCTGACCTTCACAAGGTAGCCTCTTACCCCTCCCTGACCTTCACCAGATAGCCTCTTACCCCTCCCTGACCTTCACCAGGTAGCCTCTTACCCCTCCCTGACCTTCAGCAGGTAGCCTCTTACCCCTCCCTGACCTTCACAAGGTAGCCTCTTACCCTCCCTGACCTTCAGCAGGTAGCCTCTTACCCCTCCCTGACCTTCAGCAGGTAGCCTCTTACCCCTCCCTGACCTTCAGCAGGTAGCCTCTTACCCCTCCCTGACCTTCAGAAGGTAGCCTCTTACCCCTCCCTGACCTTCAGAAGGTAGCCTCTTACATCTCCCTGACCTTCAGAAGGTAGCCTCTTGCCCCTCCCTGACCTTCATAAGGTAGCCTCTTACCCCTCCCTGACCTTCACCAGGTAAGCCTCTTACCCCTCCCTGACCTTCAGAAGGTAGCCTCTTGCCTCTCCCTGACCTTCACCAGGTAGCCTCTTACCCCTTCCTGACCTTTGGCAGGTAGCCTATTACCCTCCCTGACCTTCACCAGGTAGCCTCTTACCCCTCCCTGACCTTCACCAGGTAGCCTCTTACCCCTCCTTGACCTTCAGAAGGTAGCCTCTTACCCCTCCCTGACCTTCAGGAGGTAGCCTCTTAGCTCTCCCTGACCTTCACCAGATAGCCTCTTACCCCTCCCTGACCTTCAGCAGGTAGCCTCTTACCCCTCCCTGACCTTCACCAGATAGTCTCTTACCCCCCCCTGACCTTCAGAAGGTAGCCTCTTACCCCTCCCTGACCTTCAGAAGGTAGCCTCTTACCCCTCCCTGACCTTCACCAGATAGCCTCTTACCCCTCCCTGACCTTCAGCAGATAGCCTCTTACCCCTCCCTGACCTTCAGCAGGTAGCCTCTTACCCCTCCCTGACCTTCAGAAGGTAGCCTCTTACCCCTCCCTGACCTTCACCAGATAGCCTCTTACCCCTCCCTGACCTTCAGCAGATAGCCGTGCACTGCTAGTGGACAACGAGGAGTTCCAACTCCTTAATGTCCGGCCCGTCTCCACACCAGGAGGTTCGAACTCACGACCGTCAGCTCAGCAAGCAAACGCTCTAACGGTTTGACTGTAGGCTCATCGACTTTTTTTCCTGTGCCATCTCAGTGGCAGTGCACCCACGCCGCTCATTCCGACCCCGACCGCAGCCACAGCCTGGCCCGGCCCGCCGCAATCCCGGCACCGGCAATCCACAGGGAGCAGTCAGTGTCAAGTCAAGAGGCAACCCACGGAGGAGACACTGCACTGCTGCCGAGTCACTTCGTTGGTGTTCAGTGGTGTCTGTTCTGATCCAACATACGCAAGACGACAATAACTGCCTACACACGGAGCCGGCGTGAGTGAGGTCTCCCTTCGGAGGTCGCATCACGTCCATCCAATTACAGCCCCATGAACTTTCCGATTACGCTGACCCTGACGAAATCTAACCAAGGCCACAGATCGGAGAGGACATCAAAACTGAGGTCACCATGAGAACAGGGCATGTTGGGCCACAGAATTTGAAACTTTTTTGAAATGCTGATGGAGGAGAGTGAAGATGATGAAGATGATGCTACGGATTTCCAGTCCGGTTTGAGACTGCTTCACAGGGTTGTGTTCTTCGCTTACATTCATATTGTATCCCGTCGTCAACCAGGTCCCAGAGATACAGACAGTGTTGGATAGGAAATCTGAGCAACACTCGGAAACGCATCCATTTAGTGGATGAAACTCGACTGTGTGGTCCCAGTCTTCCCAACTGAGCCCGAAACAAACACAACTCGGGGTAGGAGCTGGTCGGGGCAGAAAGATCACACATAGCTCTGATGGGAATCGAAACCACGACCTCCCAGCCGGGAGTATGCGACGCTAACCACTTCGCCACGACGCTAACCACTTCGCCACGACGCTGACCACTTCGCCACGACGCTGACCACTTCGCCACGACGCTAACCACTTCGTCACGATGCTGACCACTTCGCCACGACGCTAACCACTTCGCCACAACGCTAATCACTTCGCCACGACGCTAACCACTTCGCCACGGCGGCGGGTACAGGCCCCTCGACTTGGTTTGAGTAATCATGGGTTTGGGACAGCTCCCGCTTTATATCGGTCACTTCCGTGAGGTTTGATGTCAGGGTGCCATTGTTTGCCGTGATGATGTTTCCCTGTGTGTGACTTTCAGGAAGTTCCATCGTTTTTGATGTGAACTTCCCCGATGTCATCGCCGTGAATTGTACAGCCAGCCTCCATTGTTCAGGCCGCTTGTTTGGTATCGTTGCACTGTTTCAGTTTTGTGAACCTCTTTTTCTCTCTCTCTCTCTCTCTTTTCTCTCTCTCTCTGCGTGTGTGTGTGTGTGTGTGTGTGTGTGTGTGTGTCTGTTGTCTGTCTGTTGTCTGTCTGTGAGTGTGACTGCGGAGTGTGGGTACGTGAGGTATCTGTCAGTGGTTGAAGTGACCTGTCATGGGTGACTCGGTGACGGCCGGCAGGTCATCTACTTCGCTGATTTGTTGAGGGGATCGGTCAGGTCACTGGGCGTTTTCCGGCTTCCCTCTTCCCCTAACTCACATGGCCCACTGCAGTGTACACTATGAGCCATACCTAACACATCACTCACTGCAGTGTACACTGTGAGCCATACCTAACACATCACTCACTGCAGTGTACAATGTGAGCCATACCTAACACATCACTCACTGCAGTGTACACTGTGAGCCATACCTAACACATCACTCACTGCAGTGTGCACTGTGAGCCACACCTAACACACATCACTCACTGCAGTGTACACTGTGAGCCACACCTAACACACATCACTCACTGCAGTGTACACTGTGAGCCACACTTAACACATCACTCACTGCAGTGTACACTGTGAGCCATACCTAACACATCACTCACTGCAGTGTACACTGTGAGCCACACCTATCACATCTCTCACCGCAGTGTACACTATGAGCCATACCTAACACACATCACTCACTGCAGTGTACACTGTGAGCCATACCTAACACACATCACTCACTGCAGTGTACACTGTGAGCCATACCTAACACATCACTCACTGCAGTGTACAATGTGAGCCATACCTAACACACATCACTCACTGCAGTGTACACTGTGAGCCACACCTAACACACATCACTCACTGCAGTGTACACTGTGAGCCATACCTAACACACATCACTCACTGCAGTGTGCACTGTGAGCCACACCTAACACACATCACTCACTGCAGTGTACACTGTGAGCATACCTAACACATCACTCACTGCAGTGTACACTGTGAGCCATACCTAACACACATCACTCACTGCAGTGTACACTGTGAGCCACACCTAACACACATCACTCACTGCAGTGTACACTGTGAGCCATACCTAACACACATCACTCACTACAGTGTGCACTGTGAGCCACACCTAACACACATCACTCACTGCAGTGTACACTGTGAGCCATACCTAACACATCACTCACTGCAGTGTACACTGTGAGCCATACCTAACACACATCACTCACTGCAGTTTACACTGTGAGCCACACCTAACACACATCACTCACTGCAGTGTACACTGTGAGCCATACCTAACACATCACTCACTACATGTACACTGTGAGCCACACCTAAACACATCACTCACTGCAGTGTACACTGTGAGCCATACCTAACACATCACTCACTGCAGTGTACACTGTGAGCCATACCTAACACATCACTCACTGCAGTGTACACTGTGAGCCATACCTAACACGTCACTCACTGCAGTGTACACTGTGAGCCACACTTAACACACATCACTCACTGCAGTGTGCACTGTGAGCCATACCTAACACACATCACTCCCGCGTGTGCAGTGACCATACTAACATCCTCCGCAGGTCCATGTGAGCCACACTTAACCACATCACTCACTGCAGTGTACACTGTGGCCATTACACATCATACTGCAGTGTACATGTGAGCACACTTAACACATCATCACTGCAGTGTACACTTGAGCCATACCTAACACATCACTCACTGCAGTGTACACTGTGAGCCATACCTAACACATCACTCAGCGTGTGCACTGTGAACCATACCTAAATCATCATGAGTGTACACTGTGAGCCATACTAACACATCACTCATGCAGTGACACTGTGAGCATACCTAAACTCACTCATCAGTGCACACTTGATCACAGCTAACACAATCATCACTGCAGTGTACACTGTGAGCCCTGGCTTTGTGCATCGTCATTGACGCTCTCTGCCACCTCTGTCAACGTTGAGCGTACGGACATGTCATTCCCGGACAATGAAAACTGGCTAGAAAAGGAACTGATTCTCTCTCTCTCTCTCTCTCTCTCTCTCTCTCCTCTCTCTCTCTCTGTCTCCCCTTTTCTGTCCCCCTTCTCTGTCACTCTCTTTTCTGCTCTCTCCTTCTCTCTCTCTCTCTCTCTCTCTCTTTCTCTTTCTTTCTCTCCCCCTTCTCTCTGTCTGTCTCCCCCTCTCTCTCTGTCTGTCTGTCTCTCTCTTTTCTCTCTCTCTCTCTCTCTCTCTCTCCTCTCTCTTCCCCTCTCCTCTTCTCTCTCTCTCTCTCTCTCTCTCTCTCTGTCATTCTCTGTCTCCGTCACCTCTCTCTCTCTCACTCTCTCCCTCCTCTCTCTCTCCTCTCTCTCTCTCTCTCTCTCTCAACACGCTCCCAATGTCAGACGGGGATCTGCTACGGAGAGGGGTGTCTGTCCTAATCTTCACTGCACCTGTATTGATAGTCTGGGAGCTAGCCTTTCCTTCAGCGCGACCATCCCATGTGTCGTGAACAGCATCACTCAGCGCTCGTGAAGAGGCCGAGGCGACGACACCTGGGGGGGGGGGGGGGGGGGGGGGAATGTGTGTTCCTTGTGGTGTACGGTCGCAATTGGACGGAGACAAAAGCTATCCAAGCACTGAGGCGTACAGTGCCGAGTGCTGTTCAAGTGATGACCTTCACCTCCGTGGTGTCTTTGACCTAAGACTAAAGACGGCTTTAAACCTCTCACCCTTCCTTTTCTTTCTCCGGTCTCAGAGTCCGTGCTGTTTCAGTGGCATTGTCCCCACGCCGCTCGTTCCGCACCCCGTCCACAGCCACAGCCCGGTCCTCCCGCCGCAGTGCCGGTGTCGTATAATATCTGGGAACCGTGATATCTGGGAACGCGTTCCCAGATTTACCGTGATATCTGGGAACGCGCCTACTGAACTTCGAATCGTGAAATCTGTGAACTTTGTGAAAATCATGCCAAGAATTAATGAAAAAAAGTGACAAGAAGGCCAAGATCTCAACTGCACCTAAATAAATTGTTTCCTACCTTATCTCGAAAATCCATTCTATTTTCGTCTTCTTTCTGCCCTGCTGAGCTCTGAAAGACCACGGTCCCAGATATCACGGGCCTTCCCAGATATCACAGTACATTTTGGGAACACGTTCACAGATATCACGTTCCCAGATTTCACGCGACACCGGCAGTCCTCAGGGAGCAGTCGGTGTCAAGTCGTCAGAGGGCAACCCACCGGAGGAGACACTGCACTGCTGCCGAGTCACTCAGGAGGTGTTCACTGGTGCCTGTTCTGATCCGGTATAGGCGGAACACCGTGGACTGAGCAGTCATTTGACGACAGTGATTGCTTCGTCACAGAACCAGCGTGACAGAACCAGCGTGAATGAGCCTTCCCCCTCAGAAGGGCGCCCCTACGACTTCGTAGTGCATGTGTGTGGGGCGTGCCCCACCCCCATCTTCCACGTCCGTGCAACGACTATCCTCGTGAACTGGCCGATATCGGCGACCTCGCCATGAACTGACCAAGTGCAGAGACGTGGAGAGGACATGGACACCCAGGTCACCACGAAAGCAGGGCGTGAAGGGCCACACAATTGGCGACTTGTTTGTGCCGATCGATGAGAATAAGGACGATGAAGATGATGCTTCGGCGTTCCACTCAGGACTGAGACTTGCGTGACAGGGCTGTACTCATACGCTTACTTCAGTATGTATCCCAACGTCAACCAGGCACGAGAGATACAGACACCTGCAGTGTTGGTCAGGAAATCCGAGCATTACTGTCGGAGATGCACCTGTCAAGTAGATGGCAACTTGACAGTTGGTTCCAGTTTTTCCATAGCAGACACAGCCGTCGACAGGGAGCCGGTCGGCGCAGAAAACCCCTACAAGTGAATGGCTCTGCTCTGACGGGGACTCCGCGACGCTAACGTAGCAGGCGACGGCGGGTGGGATGTCGTGGTTGTTGTGCACTTGACTTGCCCACTTGTGGACACTTGAACTTGAAGTCGTCCTGTCTGGTCCGTTCTATGTATGCACACAGTATTTTGACAGCGACCCTATTAATCGTTCGATGAGATTTGTTTTCCACTCTTGCCCTTTTTCTGCTTTTAGCGTAGATTTTTTCTCTCTCTCTCTCTCTCTCTCTCTCTCTCTCTCTCTCTCTCTCGTCTCTCTCCTCTCTGTCGCTCTCTCCCCTGTCCCTCTCTCTTCTGTCACTCTCTGTCTCTCTCTTGCTCTCTCTCTCTCTCTTTTCTCTGTTCTCTTCTCTCTCTCTTCTCTCTCTCTCTCTCTCTTCTCTCTCTCTCTCTCTCTCTCTCTCTCTCTCTCTCTCTTGCTCTCCCCTCCCTCTGTCTTTGTCACTCTCTCCCTCCCTCTCTCTCTATCACTCTCTGTCTCTCTCTGTCTCTCTGTTCTCCCCTCTCTTTCTTCTCTCTCTCTCTCTCTCTCTCTTCGGTGCCTCCACTATGCAATTCTTTTCCCCTTTTTTTTCACTCTACTTTTCGCAGTGTCTCCTCTCTTCTCTCTGTCTCCTCCCCCCCCCCCTCTCTCTCTCTCTCTCTAACTCTCTCTGACTCTCTCCCCGTCACTCTCTCTCTCTCTCTCTCTCTCTCTCTCTCTCTCTCTCTCTCTCTCTCTCTGTGCACACGCACTGCGCGCGTGTGTGTTAGTATTGTGGTTGTGTGGTGATCGATCCATCAGCACCCCAGTCACAGCAGTAACGCCTCGTTTCGTTGCTTTGGGGTAGTGTGCTGTGGTGTGTGTGACAGTCACAGCAGTAACGCCTCGTTGCTGTGTGGCTGTGTGTGACAGTCACAGCAGTAACGCCCCGTTGCTGTGTGGCTGTGTGTGACAGTCACAGCAGTAACGCCCGTTGCTGTGTGGCTGTGTGTGACAGTCACAGCAGTAACGCCCGTTGCTGTATGGCTGTGTGTGACAGTCACAGCAGTAACGCCCCGTTGCTGTATGGCTGTGTGTGACAGTCACAGCAGTAACGCCCCGTTGCTGTGTGGCTGTGTGTGACAGTCACAGCAGTAACGCCCGTTGCTGTTGGCTGTGAGTGACAGTCACAGCAGTAACGCCCGTTGCTGTGTGGCTGTGTGTGACAGTCACGCAGAAGCCTTGCTGGGGCTTGGGAGTGCAGTAACGCCCCGTTGCTGTATGGCTGTGTGTGACAGTCACAGCAAGTAACGCCCCGTTGCTGTGTGGCTGTGAGTGACAGTCACAGCAGTAACGCCTCGTTGCTGTGTGTTTCAGCCCAAGGCCTGGAGATGAACATCCCGGGCCCGCGGACGGCGAGCACCTGCTGAGGAGAGAAAGGGGAGTGAAGCTCATCTGCCACACTGGACATGGGGCTGGCAGGTCATCTACACTACAAGATCCAGTGTTCCACACGCCCTCCTTCATCGACGGGAGGGCCTGGCAGGCCCAGGTGTTGGCGGACCACCAGGAATGAAGGGTGGGGGTCGCGGACACTACGGCGTGAGGTGAAGTACGAGGCGACAGCACCAACGTCACCCTCACCCTCAAAAACGGTTAGAGCTAGGGGCTTTGTGTGTGTGTGGGGGGGGGGGGGGGGGGGGGCGAGGTGAGGAGAAAGGAGGGAGTCGTGTAGTGCTTTGGATGGATACAGGAGGGGGGGGGGAGGGAGGGGTCTGTGTTGAATGTGTAGGGGTAACATGTGTTTCTTTCTCTTTATGAATGTGTTGTGGTAACCAGTATCTTTCTATTTATGAATGTGTTGTGGTAACCAGTATCTTTCTATTTATGAATGTGTAGTGGTAACCAGTGCTTCTTTCTATATATGAATGTGTAGTGGTAACCAGTTCTCTCTATTCATCAGTGTGTAGTGGTAACCAGTTCTCTCTATTCATCAATGTGTAGTGGTAACCAGTTCTCTCTATTCATCAATGTGTAGTGGCAACCAGTTCTCTCTATTCATCAATGTGTAGTGGTAACCAGTTCTCTCTATTCATCAATGTGTAGTGGCAACCAGTTCTTCTATTCATCAATGTGTAGTGGAACAGTTCTCTCTATTCATCAATGTGTAGTGGCAACCAGTTCTCTCTATTCATCAATGTGTAGTGGCAACCAGTTCTCTCTATTCATCAATGTGTAGTGGTAACCAGTTCTCTCTATTCATCAATGTGTAGTGGTAACCAGTTCTCTCTATTCATCAATGTGTAGTGGCAACCAGTTCTCTCTATTCATCAATGTGTAGTGGCAACCAGTTCTCTCTATTCATCAATGTGTAGTGGCAACCAGTTCTCTCTATTCACCTCGGGGCACCTCTCGAAAGGAACGCGACATTGTAGAGAAGGAAGTGGTAGACGACGATGATGAAGACGGGGATGATGATGATAATGACGATGACGGAGATGATGATGGTGATGATAATGATGATGACGGCGATGATGATGATAATGACGATGACGACGATGATGATGATGATGATAATGACGATGACAGCCAGTATGATGATAATGACGATGATGGTGATGATGATGATGATAATGACGACGATGATGATAATGATGACGATGACGACTATGATGATGATAATGACGATGACGGCGATGATGATGATAATGATGATGACGGCGATTATGACGATAATGATAATGACGACGGCGATGATGACGATGATAATGATGATGACGGCGATGATGACGATGATGATGATGACGATGATGATGATAATGACGATGACGGCGATGATGATGATAATGACGATGACGACGATGATGATGGTAATGATGATGATGATACATGTGCTGTTGACAGCTCAGGCCAGGATGGACGGGATGTACACATGTCAGGCCTTTCAGATCAAGGGAGGCACCGTGGTGGAAAAACTGGTCCACGTCACTGTGCCCAGTAAGTCTGTTTGTCTCCCCTTCTCTTTGGCCGCCCCCCCCCCCTCCTCTCTCTCTCTCTCTCTCTCTCTCTCTCTCTTTATAATATATTATATATATATTTTTTTTTTTTTTTTTTTTTTAACAAATTGTCAGTCTCTATCGATACGTGGGTACGGGTATTTTCTTAACACGACTGTGTTCCACTTCCCAAATGTGAAAGTAGAGAGTTGAGTATGACGAGGTGATACCCTTCATATGGCCCCTCGCGGTCGGCTGGGCTGCCAACGCTGAATCACGTGTGAAGATCTTACGAGCAGAGCGAAGTAGCAGGTAGCATGCAACATCTAATTTTAAACCTGTCTGTTCGGGGGTGGAGGTGGGGAAGTGCTTGTGTGTAAATTGTTTGGTTCTCAGGTGCAGCCCGTTGTACAATATTGGGCTTTGGTTAGGGTCTTGCTAAGGCTGCTTACACGGTGAAACATTTGATGTGCTTGCTTTGGAGAGATTCGTGGGTGCATCAGACTTAGTGCCACTATCAAACGATTGATGTCCAGTGAGAGGAACAGATGTGGATGTCCATCATATTAAGCTCCAGCGATTGGAGGTCTGCATGATTGGTAAACACAACAACGGAAGAGTCAAGACTGGCAAAGGGATCTTTAATCATGTGTTGGGACGATTTAGCCGACAGTAGCGAAGTCAGTTGGTACCAAACGTCTCAGTTCAGCTATTGAAACTAAGGTAGGGAGAAGTAAGGTTCGGAAAAGGTATTGGGGACATGTCTTCCTTACGTATGCTTCACGTAAAGCACTGCAGATAACAAACGTGGAGTGGCGATGGAACTGATTTTATGTAGACAGCATTTTGAAAGAAAAGAGAGAGAAGCATCTAGGACCGATGATGACAATGATTTAGGAGTTCTCATTCAGCCTGTCTGGGCTGTTGGTGATGGCGCCACACAGGGTCTCACCCGCCCAGCTGTGAGCGTACACTGAAGATGAAGATGTATGTGTGTTGACCTGTTCATCCTCACCAAGAAGCTTTGGCTGTTTCCATGTGTATCGGGTTTGTCGTCCACGCTGCGTTGCTTGCTTCTACAAAACATTGAAAAGTGCGTCTGCACATTGCGCGTGACTTTACTCAATGGTTTAGGGAGGCGGGGAAATATTTTGTTTTTCTTTTTTTTTCTGTTTTTGCCTTTTTTTTCAATGTTTAATTTTCTGACCATGTTTCAGCTGTGTCTGTAATTTTGTTTCACACCACCTCCGCAAAGTGGGGCAATGGCGTTTATCAAGTTACTTTTCGCACTCTCTCTCCTCTCTCTCTCTCTCTCTCTCTCTCTCTCTCTCTCTCTCTCTCTCTTCACTCTTACATCCAATCTGCTCTGGCGTTCTTCCTTCCTCCTGCTCTGCCACTACACACACAGACACAGAACACACACACACACACACACACACACACACACACACACACACACACACACACACACATCCCTGATGGTTTTGTCGGGTATAAAACAACAGTTGGTTGAGCATGGCGCTGAAAGGCAGACCACACTCATACAGCCCCCCCCACCCCTCCACCCACCCTACCCCACCCCCCGGTCACCTTTTCATGTCTTCTCCCCAGGCAACGTGGGCACCATCCAGCTGAAATTCGACAACGAGAAGGTGACCTCGGCCAGCGGCGTACCCGTGCAGCGCGAGGAGGGCGAGTTCGACGTCAGCTGCAAGGCCAAGGGCTTCCACCCCGCCGCCTCCCTGCAGATGTTCCTGGGCGACGCCCCCGTGCAGGCCGGCAACCCCGAGTTCTCCCTGGACGAGGACGCCTCCAAGTCCGCCAAGGCCAAGAGACAGGAGGCATCTCTCAGCGTGACCAAGATGAAGTTCACGGCCGCCGACGCGGACAAGACGCTCAAGTGTGTGGCTAAGGCCGACTTCCCCAACGCCATGTCCAAGACGGCCAGTCTGCCCCTTAAGATCATTGCCCGTGAGTGGCTGGGCTGGTTTAGTATTGTCCGTGAGTTGGTGGTTTGGTATTGCCCGTGAGTGGCTGGGCTGGTTTGGTATTGTCCGTGAGTTGGTGGTTTGGTATTGCCTGTGAGTTGGTGGGGTGGTTTTGTATTGCCTGTGAGTTGGTGGGGTGGTTTGGTATTGCCTGTGAGTTGGGTGGGGTGGTTGGTGTTGCCCGTGAGTTAGTGGGGTGGTTGATATTGCCCGTGATTTGGTAGAAGGGTTTGGTGTTGCCCGTGAGTTGGTAGGGTGGTTTTGTATTGCCCGTGAGTTGGTGGGGTGGTTTTGTATTGCCTGTGAGTTGGTGAGGTGGTTTTGTATTGCCTGTGAGTTGGTGGGGTGGTTTGGTATTGTCTGTGAGTTGGTGGAATGGTTTGGTTTGGTATTGCCTGTGAGTTGGTAGGGTGCTTTTGTATTGCCCGTGAGTTGGTAGGGTGCTTTTGTATTGCCTGCGAGTTGGTAGGGTGCTTTTGTATTGCCCGTGAGTTGGTGGGGTAGTTTTGTATTGCCTGTGAGTTGTTGGGATGGTTTTGTATTGCCTGTGAGTTGGTAGGGTGGTTTTGTATTGCCCGTGAGTTGGTAGGGTGGTTTTGTATTGCCTGTGAGTTGGTGGGGTGGTTTGGTATTGCCCGTGAGTTGGTGGGGTAGTTTTGTATTGCCCGTGAGCTGGTGGGGTGGTTTGGTGTTGCGTGTGAGTTGGTGGGGTGGTTTTGTATTGCCCGTGAGTTGGTGGGGTGGTTTTGTATTGCCTGTGAGTTGGTGGGTGGTTTGATATTGCCCGTGAGTTGGTGGAGTGGTTTTGTATTGCCTGTGAGTTGGTGGGGTGGTTTTGTATTGCCCGTGAGTTGATGGGGTGGTTTGGTGTTGCCTGTGAGTTGGTGGGGGTGGTTGTGTTGTCCCAGTGTTGGTACTGAAGGTTAGATAAAGAAATCAGGGTCCTTGTGTTGATGGAGTATACAGTCATTGTGTCTGTGTTGTTACTTGCTATTGGGATAAAACAGTTATCTTTGTGTTGACGGGGCTAAAAGTCATTGTCTCAGTGTTGGTGCTTGCAGTTATGATATAACAATCATTGTCTTTGTGTTGATGGGGTATACAGTCTTTGTCTCTGTGTTGTTGCTTGCTGTTAGGTTATAACAGCCATTGACTTCGTCTTGTTGGGGTGTTCGCTTGTTGTCCTAGTGCTGTTGGGGGTGTAGAGGCTTTGTCTGTGCGTTGCTGTGTACCGCTGGAGTCTCACAGTCACTGTCTGTGTGTTGCTGTGTACCGCTGGAGTCTCACAGTCACTGTCTGTGTGTTGCTGTGTACCGCTGGAGTCTAGCAATGACTGTCTGTGTGTTGCTGTGTACCGCTGGAGTCTCACAATCACTGTCTGTGTGTCGCTGTGTACCGCTGGAGTCTCACAAATCACTGTCTGTGTGTCGCTGTGTACCGCTGGAGTCTCACAGTCACTGTCTGTGTGTCGCTGTGTACCGCTGGAGTCTCACAGTCACTGTCTGTGTGTCGCTGTGTACCGCTGGAGTCTCACAGTCACTGTCTGTGTGTCGCTGTGTACCGCTGGAGTCTCACAGTCACTGTCTGTGTGTCGCTGTGTACCGCTGGAGTCTCACAGTCACTGTCTGTGTGTCGCTGTGTACCGCTGGAGTCTCACAGTCACTGTCTGTGTGTTGCTGTGTACCGCTGGAGTCTCACAGTCACTGTCTGTGTGTCGCTGTGTACCGCTGGAGTCTCACAGTCACTGTCTGTGTGTTGCTGTGTACCGCTGGAGTCTCACAGTCACTGTCTGTGTGTTGCTGTGTACCGCTGGAGTCTCACAGTCACTGTCTGTGTGTCGCTGTGTACCGCTGGAGTCTCACAGTCACTGTCTGTGTGTTGCTGTGTACCGCTGGAGTCTCACAGTCACTGTCTGTGTGTCGCTGTGTACCGCTGGAGTCTCACAATCACTGTCTGTGTGTTGGGGAGGGGAGGTGGGTGGTCAGTCAGTGGCTGTGGAACAAAGGCCCAGGTTCAGAGGCCCAGGTGAGGCACAGGTGAGGCACGATACGCAGTGAACCTCGATGAGTCCAACACCACCTCCTGCCTGTTCCTCACACCTCAACGCTTTCTGACTGAAGTGTCTCTCGCCCTTCTCCCGACTCCCAACCCTTCCCCGTCACACACACACACACACACACACACACACACACACACCACACACCACCACGCCACGCACGCACGCACGCACGCACGCACCACGCACGCACCACGCCACACCACACACACACACACACACACACACTTTGTCCTGTCTCTGTCTCTGTCTCTCTCTCTCTCTCTCTCTCTCTCTCTCTCTCTCTCAGTCACACACACAGACACACATACACTTTTTCTCTCCCCCTCTCTCTCTCACTCCCCCTCTCTGTCACACACACACACACACACACACACACACACACACACACACACACACACACACACACACACACACTTTGTCCCTGTCTGTCTCCCTCCCTCTCTCTCTCTCTCTCTCTCTCTCTCTCTCACCACACACACACACACACACACACACAGACACACACACACACACACACACACACACACCACACTTTTTCTCTCCCCTCTCTTTCTCTCTACACACACACAACACAAAACACACACACACACACACACACACACACACACACACACACACACACACACACACACACATCCTGAAAAGTGACAGGCGTGTGGCCACGCTGTGTGTTGACAGTGGAGCCGGTGGTTACGTGCAGCCAGAACACCAGCGGCCTGCCCGGCCACCGCTACGTCACGCTCTCCTGCCACGTGGACCACGCCCGGGTGGAGGTGGACACCTACCGCTTCGAGATCGGCGACACGGGCGAGATGATCCTCCCCAACGAGAAGAAGCCGCCCAACTTCCACACCGTGCTGGTGGAGGTCAGTGCGGGCACGCCCCTACAGTGTCGGCGTGTGGCACAGGCTGCACACCCCAAAAAAAAATCATACGCCAAGGCCGTGCTTAAGGACTCGAGTGCATATAGACTGGCGCAACTGCATTGTTTTGAGAATATTTTGTTATGCCAGCAGACAGATCAAAATCAAAGGAATGGGGTTATTTAAAAGGGGGGGGGGGGGGGGGCGCCCTTGGAGCTGGCGCAAAGGTAGCAGTACGGGTGAGTGCAAAGGCCTGAAATGTGACGTCAGCTAAGGGGAAGGTCATCTATTTGAAGATTGTGTTTTCATCGGTGAAGATCCCCCCCTCCCCCCAAAAAAACAAACAAACAAACAAACAAAACAAAAAAAACCAACAACACAAACAAAAACAAGGGAAGTAATTGGTGCGGAGCTTATCTTTTGATCAGTTATCAGTTTAATTAACATAAAATGGTCACTCAAATCTATGCTAGGCCTCAAAACGCTTACATCCATATAGCGTTTCAGTGCAAAACTGTAATTGTGGCGTATGGCCACACCGCGCACTGGCCCTGCCCATGGCCAGCCAGAGGCAGATGGCCAAACACTCGCGCGGCCAGCGTCTGGCATCATGACCGGCGAAGGGGTGGGGGGGGGGGGGGGGCGGCGAAGGTTAAGATATGCAGGTCTGCATGGGGTATTACAGCGCTAGTATGTGTGTGTGTGTGTGTGTGTGTGTGTGTGTGTGTGTGTGTGTGTGTGTGTGTGTGAGTACAACAATATGTTAATCTGACAGTAAGTGGTTTCAGTCAGTCAGTGTGTGTGTGTGTGCGCGTGGGTGTATGTATTGTGTGTCTGTGTGTCTGTGTGTGTAAACGTGCCAGTGTGTGTGTTTTCTTATGTATGAGTCTGTAATACTTTTGGGTGTGTGGTGAGTGTGTGTGTGTGTGTGTGTGTGTGTGTGTGTGTGTGTGTGTGTGTTTCATTTCATGTGTATGAGTATTAGGTCTACATCAATCAATTGTTAAATAGTTTTATCAACATGTTCACTTTGTAATCACAACTATTTTTCACTTTTGCTAACCGTCATTCTGGTATCGCTGATATTACTCTGACTGCATCACAGTGAACACCCATGAAGTCATGTTAAACTATAACCCGATTAGGTTTGCCGGGGGGAAAAAAAAGAGAAAAAAATCGACTTTTCAGTTCGAAATATAACATGCGATACAGCGCTCCGTACTTCTAAACACACTGCTTGTCTCCTAGCGCTTGCCCCCAGCTGTGTGACGTCACGTGAGTGTGTGTGTGGCCATCTTTTCTTCAAGGCCACGCCCTGTCCCACCTTGCCAAGAACCGTGCAGGGCCAGGGGGGGGGGGGAGGGGATGGCTGAATGTGGGGGGGGGGGGGGTGGGAGCGGAGCCTGGGGAGTAGGGGCCCAACGACATGGCTCGGTGGGGCCTCGAAGCGTGGCCAGTCGAGGCCCCCTCCTTCGGGTTGCCATGTTTTGTCGTACTTTTCACGCCTGTGGGGGGGGGGGGGGGGGGGGGGGGGGGGGGGTTGGGGCTAGGAGCATGCTTGTCAGTTATCGCCCTTAGCCGTACATCATGGCGCAAGCACCGTGACTTTTCTTTGAATGTCAAGTTTTTTCATGTTTGCTTGCTTGTTTGTTTGGGGTTTTTGTTTGTTTGTTTTTTGTTTTGTATTTTTTAAGGAGTGAGAATCTCTCTCTCACTCGCTCTCTCTATCTTTCGCTTTCTCTCTCTCTCTCTGTTTCGCGCACTCTCTTTCTGTCTCTCTCGCGCTCTGTCTCGCTCTCTCTTTCGCTCTCTCTCTATTTTGCGCACTCTCTCTCTCTCTTTCTCTCTCTCTCTCTCTCTCTCTCTCTCTCTCTCTCTCTCTCTCTGTCCAGACAGATCATCAGTCACAGGACACAGTATCACTGATCTCTCCATGTTGTGTGTTACAGTATCATGATTCTCCATGTGTTGTGTTCACAGTATCACTGATCTCTCCATGTTGTTGTGTTCACAGTATCACTGATCTCTCCATGTTGTTGTGTTCACAGTATCAATGATCTCTCCATGTTGTTGTTGTTGTGTTCACAGTATCACTGATCTCTCCATGTTGTTGTTGTTGTGTTCACAGTATCACTGATCTCTCCATGTTGTGTTCACAGTATCACTGATCTCTCCATGTTGTTGTTGTTGTGTTCACAGTATCACTGATCTCTCCATGTTGTTGTTGTGTTCACAGTATCACTGATCTCTCCATGTTGTTGTTGTTGTGTTCACAGTATCACTGATCTCTCCATGTTGTTGTTGTGTTCACAGTATTACTGATCTCTCCATGTTGTTGTGTTCACAGTATTACTGATCTCTCCATGTTGTTGTTGTGTTCACAGTATTACTGATCTCTCCATGTTGTTGTTGTTGTGTTCACAGTATCACTGATCTCTCCATGTTGTTGTTGTGTTCACAGTATTACTGATCTCTCCATGTTGTTGTGTTCACAGTATTACTGATCTCTCCATGTTGTTGTTGTTGTATTCACAGTATCACTGATCTCTCCATGTTGTTGTTGTTGTGTTCACAGTGTCACTGATCTCTCCATGTTGTTGTTGTTGTTGTTGTTGTGTTCACAGTATCACCAATCTCTCCATGATGTTATTTTGTGTTCAGACAGATCATCAGTAGCAGGATGCTGTATTACCAAACTCTCCATGTTGTTGTTGTTGTGTGCAGCAACTGTCGGACACCAAAGACAAGGTGAGCCTGGTGCTGTATGAGGCGGAGGACTTTCACTTCGAGACCTTCTACTACTTGGACGTCTTCCTGACCAACGGGCAGAAGTTCCGTGAAAAGGCCAAGCTCACCAGAGGTGAGAGCCGTCAGGGCATCAGGGTTTTATACAAAGGCCTTAGAAGTCCTTGAATTTTGAGGGCCCCCTTGCTTAAACTAACAAGAAAAAAAAGTCTTTGACATTGGGACTTAAAGCTGTTCTCAATGTGATGGTGTGGAGGGGTACTGTAGGGAGTGCAGACGAAGACAGGCAGGTGACGGTAGGTTCAGGAACCAAGGGACAACAGCCAGCGATAGAGAACGCAGAGGGAAGGACCTGGATTTTCTTCCATTTTATTTCGCTACCAAGAGTCGCAGGAACACGTACACACACTGCCCCAGACTGGAATGGTTGAGGTCCTCATACCAAAAGCTGTTAAGGACAAGTTTGTCTTCGCGGTAGTCTTGGGACCCCGTCTTGCGCTTCGCTTATAAATAGCCAGGCTGAGAATGGCTGAGTTTGACGTCCTCACGGCAACAGCTGTTAGGGACAAGTTATTCTTTCACGGTAGTTTTGGAGTGTAGCCAGGATAATAGCGCTTCATGTATATAGCGGAGAATCGGACCGCAAAGCCAGCAAACACGGTGCCACAGACAACACAGGCTCGCGAGGCAGGAACTAAAGAAATTTATTATTGATGAAAACCACAGAACCCAAGGAATAAAATGAAGCGTGTATATGTGATAATTTTCTTGCTGTATTAAATTGTTAGTGATTCAGGTCGAAGAATTAACCCGCTTTTACCGAGTTTTTATCATGTTTTTCTCCATAGCACTAATAAATGCCAAACAGCATCAAATAATCTTACAATGAATGAATAGCATGCATTTAACTCTTTTCACACCTATGAATTTAATTATCCAAGACTGTGTCTGAGCGGAGAACTTTGTCTTATAATTATCCAGACTGTGTCTGAGCTAAGAAGTTTGTCTTTGAAATTTGATACAAAACTCGGCTGGCTTTCCTCCTCGTCTGGCGTCAGCATGAGCTTTTGATACGATTTTCCATGAACAAACACTCTGTAGAAACGGACTACCGGATAATAATTTATTCATATCTTTTCAGTTGAAATTATCATGGAAATGGGGTCATAAGCAAGATTTCGATCGGGAAGCCTGAATTTCGTAGACTGACAATTTAGCGCGAAACTCCGACAGTGCCAAACAGTGGAATGAAGACGACTGTTCAAGAGAGGTTGGCAACGTCAGTCATTTCGTACAGTCGCAGGCTTGAGCAGACAATATTCTGGACATGTGATATACAAAATGAGAGCTTACGGGCTTTACTTTTGTTGTACGTTTTTCTTTTTCGATTTTACAGTTTCTCTCATACTTTTGCGAAATCAAGAAATACTCAAGGTCTGGCCGGCGGAGGATTCAAAATGGCGCCAAGATTGACTGTGCAAAATACCACTTTAGAAAAAAAATATGGGCTTTTCAGGCCAGTATAGTTGTAACAAATAAAACGCATTGATTTTTGTGACTTCAGTGACATATAATTATGTAGGTTCTGAGGCATTCACATATCAAAGAGTTTACACAGAATAATCACGATTCATTAGTCAAGGGAGGTAAGCAGAAAGTAACTCTCAAACAAAACACTTCGTCTGCTAAGGATCACCAAGAGATATGTGCACATTTTAGCACCTGGCTGCGTAAATAATTCAGAGTTCTTGGAAGTGCTGGAAAACCAGTTTGATGCAGTGATTAGTATTTTAATGAAAAAATGGCTAAATCACTCAGAATTATGACTTTTTACTCACTTATGATTACGTACATATGCATAAGTTTGTCAAGCCTTTGAACCAAAGTGTGTGTGTGTGTGTGTGTGTGTGTGTGTGTGTGTGTGTGTGTGATGTACTCCATAATCCTGTTAGCCAATCATATTTTTCTCTCTTCCTTTTTTCTTTAAATGTGTTTTCCCCTTCTTTTCCTTTCTTGAAAGACAGATTGGGAGAAGAGGCTCTGCCTAGAACCTCAATCCTTGATCGAATAAAGGTTTTTCTGAGTTGTGAGAATTAGTATGTGTACACAACATGAGAGTTCATTCTGTATGTGTACACAACATGAGAGTTCATTCTGTATGTGTACACAGCATGAGAGTTCATTCTGTATGTGTACACGACATGAGAGTTCATTCTGTATGTGTACACGACATGAGAGTTCATTCTGTATGTGTACACGACATGAGAGTTCATTCTGTATGTGTACACGACATGAGAGTTCATTCTGTATGTGTACACGACATGAGAGTTCATTCTGTATGTGTACACGACATGAGAGTTCATTCTGTATGTGTACACGACATGAGAGTTCATTCTGTATGTGTACACATGAAAGTTCATTCTGTATGTGTACACGACATGAGAGTTCATTCTGTATATGTACACGACATGAGAGTTCATTCTGTATATGTACACGACATGAGAGTTCATTCTGTATATGTACACGACATGAGAGTTCATTCTGTATATGTACACGACATGAGAGTTCATTCTGTATATGTACACGACATGAGAGTTCATTCTGTATATGTACACGCGCGACATGAGAGTTCATTCTGTATGTGTACACGACATGAGAGTCATTCTGTATCTGCCCAAGAGTCCACACCCCATTCTTCTGCTGCTGACTGGACTTTGCTGAAGTGACAACATGGCTGATGTTGTCTGTAGTGCTGACTGGACTTTGCTGAAGTGACAACATGGCTGATGTTGTCTGTAGTGCTAACTGGACTTTGCTGAAGTGACAACATGGCTGATGTTGTGGTAGTGCTAACTGGACTTTGTTGAAGTGACAACATGGCTGATGTTGTGTGTAGTGCTAACTGGACTTTGTTGAAGTGACAACATGGCTGATGTTGTCTGTAGTGCTAACTGGACTTTGCTGAAGTAACAACATGGCTGATGTTGTCTGTAGTGCTAACTGGACATTGCTGAAGTGACAACATGGCTGATGTTGTCTGTAGTACTAACTGGACTTTGCTGATGTGACAACATGGCTGATGTTGTCTGTAGTGCTAAATGGACTTTGCTGAAGTGACAAGCATGCATAATGGCTGATGTTGTCTGTAGTGCTAACTGGACATTGCTGAAGTGGCAACATGGCTGATGTTGTCTGTAGTGCTAACTGGACTTTGCTGAAGTGACAAGCATGCATAATGGCTGGTGTTGTTTGTAGCGCTAACTGGACTTTGTTGAAGTGACAACATGGCTGATGTTGTCTGTAGTGCTAACTGGACTTTGTGACGTGACAACATGGCTGATGTTGTCTGTAGTGCTAACTGGACTTTGCTGATGTGACAACATGGCTGATGTTGTCTGTAGTGCTAACTGGACTTTGCTGAAGTGACAAGCATGCATAATGGCTGATGTTGTCTGTAGTGCTAACTGGACATTGCTGAAGTGGCAACATGGCTGATGTTGTCTGTAGTGCTAACTGGACTTTGCTGAAGTGACAACGTGGCTGATGTTGTCTGTAGCGCTAACTGGACTTTGCTGAAGTGACAAGCATGCATATGGCTGATGTTGTCTGTAGTGCTAACTGGACTTTGTTGAAGTGACAACATGGCTGATGTTGTCTGTAGTACTAACTGGACTTTGTTGAAGTGACAACATGGCTGATGTTGTCTGTAGTGCTAACTGGACTTTGCTGAAGTGACAACATGGCTGATGTTGTCTGTAATGCTAACTGGACTTTGCTGAAGTGACAAGCATGCATAATGGCTGATGTTGTCTGTAGTGCTAACTGGACTTTGTTGAAGTGACAACATGGCTGATGTTGTCTGTAGTGGTAACTGGACTTTGCTGAAGTGACAAGTATGCATAATGGCTGATGTTGTCTGTAGTGCCGTCCTTGAAGTTGATAATCCAAAGTTCTCAAAAAAATTCTTGAAAAGCACCTGAATTTTTCGTTTGGAAGTCTGCATGAAGTTTGGAGTACTGATGGTGATGACAGTTGTAGTACTGATGGCGATGACAGTTGTAGTACTGATGGTGATGACAGTTGTAGTACTGATGGTGATGACAGTTGTAGTACTGATGGCGATGACAGTTGTAGTAATGATGGTGATGACAGTTGTAGTGATGATGGCGATGACAGTTGTAGTAATGATGGTGATGATAGTTGTAGTACTGATGGCGATGACAGTTGTAGTAATGATGGTGATGACAGTTGTAGTGATGATGGCGATGACAGTTGTAGTAATGATGGTGATGACAGTTGTAGTACTGATGGCGATGACAGTTGTAGTAATGATGGTGATGACAGTTGTAGTACTGATGGCGATGATGATAAAACTGGGGCTTAACATCGTTCGTTTTATACTCCCAGTTCTTATAGAACAGGGAGTACTTTCGAATGGGAACGAAGAAATGCTGTCTGTGTGTCCGTGTGTCCGTGGTCAAAATGTGTTCCACACGCTCCAGACAAAACTACTGGGCCGATCTTTCTGAAATTTGTAGGTATGTTCATTATGGGCCACGGATGATGCCCGATGTTTTAGTTTACCGCTATAGCCGTTACTAACGGCTGTAACGGCCTGTAACGGGTTTTCTTCTTTATGGAATATCTCAGAAAGTACTTGGCCGATCTTCGTAAAAATTAGCAGGTACGTTTATTATGGGTCACGGATGATGCCCGATGTTTTAGTTTACCGTTATAACCGTTACTAACGGCTGTAACGGCCTGTAACGGTTTTTCCTTCTTTATGGAATATCTCAGAAAATACTTGGCCGACCTTTATGAAAATTAGCAGGTATGTTCATAGATGATGCACGATGTTTTAGTTTACCCCGTTATAGCCGTTACTAACGGTTGTAACGGCCTGTAACGGTTTTTCTTCTTTATGGAATATCTCAGAAAGTACTTGGCCGATCTTTCTGTAAATTTGTATATATGTTCATTAATGGTCACGGATGATGCCCGATGTTTTAGTTTACCCGTTATAGCCGTTACTAACGGCTGTAACGGCCTGTAACGGGTTTTCTTCTTTATGGAATATCTCAGAAAGTACGTGGCCGATCTTTCTGAAAATTTGTAGGTATGTTCATTATGGGTCACGAATAATGAGCGATGTTTTAGTTTACCGTTATAGCCGTTACTAACGGCTGTAACGGCCTGTAACGTTTTTTCTTCTTTATGGAATATCTCAGAAAATACTTGGCCAATCTTTGTGAAAATTAGCAGGTATGTTCATTATGGGTCACGGATGATGCCTGATGTTTTAGTTTGTCCCGTTATAGCCGTTATTAACGGCTGTAACGGCCTGTAACGGTTTTTCTTCTTTATGGAATATCTCTGAAAGGACTTGGCTGATCTTTGTGAAAATTAGCAGGTATGTTCATTATGGGTCACGGATGATGCCCGATGTTTTAGTTTACCGTTATAACCGTTACTAACGGCTGTAACGGCCTGTAACGGTTTTTCTTCTTTATGGAATATCTCAGAAAGTACTTGGCCGATCTTTGTGAAAATTAGCAGGTATGTTCACTATGGCTTACGGATGATGCCCGATGTTTTAGTTTACCGTTATAGCCGTTACTAACGGCTATATCGGCTCATAATGGTTTTTCTTCTCTATGGAATATCTCAGAAAGTACTTGACCGAACTTTCTGAAAATTTGTAGGTATGTCCATTATGGGCGACGGATGATGCCCGACGTTTTAGTTTACCGTTGTATCCGTTACTGACGGCTGTAACGGCCCATAATAGTTTTTCTTTTTTATGGAATGTCTCAGAAAGTACTTGGCCGATCTTTCTGAAAATTTGTCGGTATGTTCATTATGGGTCACGGATCATGCCCGACGTTTAATTTACCGTTATGGCTGTTACTAACGGCTATAACGACCCATAACGGTTTTTGTTTTTTATGGAATATCTCAGAAAGTAAGTGGCCGATCTTTCTGAAAATTTGTAGGTATGTTCATTATGGGTCACAGAGATGCCCGATGTTTAAGTTTACCGTTATAGCCGTTACTAACGGCCCATAATGGTTTTCTTCTTGATGGAAAATGTCAGAAAGTTCTTGGCCGATCTTTCTGAAAATTTGTATGTTCGTTATAGGTCACAGATGATGGCCGATGTTTACCAGAATAGCCATTACTAACGGTTACACCAGCCGAAGACGGTTTTTTACTCTTTATGGAATATATCACATGTATTCAGGATAAACTGGGAGTATGTTTATATGCTTTGCATCTTGTTTTTTTTTTATCTGTATTTGATCGCCTTTCAGAAACCGTGTCTGAGATGCTTTGCTTGTAATTTCTTTGACAAGACAGTTTGACATGGGAGACTGCGTGCTTTGTTCGACGAAGAAAAACATGACGTATGAATCTCTTTCTCCCGCCGATTGATCTGTCCACAGCATCTCTCCTGGCTTCTTACTGTAAAATTCTCTTCTGCAATCTCTGTCTGTCTGTCGATCTGTCTGCCTGCCTGTCTTTCTGTCTGTCTGTCTGTCTGTCTGTCTGTCTCTCTCTCTCTCTCTCTCTCTCTCTCTCTCTCTTTTATTTCGTTTTCATTTTTGCTTTTGAATAATTGTACATTCTATAAAAACTTTATACTTTTATTTCTTTTTGAGAGTATGTCGTAAAGAAGCTTTCGGCTAATCTATTCACCCTCATTAAAACATTCGTATTCTCTCTCTCTCTCTCTCTCTCTCTCTCTCTCTCTCTCTCTCTCTCTCTCTCTCTCTCTCTCTCTCTCATTTTTTGAATTGTATTTGTGTGTGCGGAGTACGTTTTTGTGTTGTGTGAATGTTGCTTCATGTGTTCTCGTTCATTGATTCTCATCTATACAGATATATAATTGCTCTCTCTCTCTCTCTCTCTCTCTCTCTCTCCTCTCTCTTCTCTCTCTCTCTCTCTCTCTCTCTCTCTCTCTCTACACACACACACACACACACACACACACACACACCACACACACACACGCACACACACACGCACACACACACACACACACACACACACACACTCACACAGATGGAGAGGGAGAGAGAGGGATAGACAGATGTAGTGTGTGTGTGTGTGTGTGTGTGTGTGTGTGTGTGTGTGATGTGTGTGTGTGTGAAAGGAAACACGGCCCTAAGTATCTCCAAACACCGTACAGAGAGTGGAGGAAATATCACAGTCTGTCCAAGTCAGAGGAGGGGACTGGGGGGGGGGATCCAAACCAACTATATTTTGATTTCTTGTTTGAGGAAACTGCACAAGAGAGATGTAAGGAGGGGGGGGGGGAGAGAAATCCAAACCAACTGTATCTCTGTGTCTTGTTGTTTCAGGGAACTCCATAAGAGAGATATAAGGGGAGGGGAGGGGGGGGGGAGAGAAATCCAAACCAACTGTATCTCTGTGTCTTGTTGTTTCAGGGAACTCCATAAGAGAGATATAAGGGGAGGGGAGGGGGGGGGGAGAGAAATCCAAACCAACTGTATCTTTGTGTCTTGTTGTTTCAGGGAACTCCATGATATAGATGTGAGAGGAAGGGGGATGGAGAACTCCTAACTAAATCTATCTCTGTCTTTTTTCAGCGGACTCCACGGGTGGGGCCTCCAAGCCAGTGGCCTACGCTCTGTGCCTGTTGCTGTTTGTCTTGGTGTGGAGTCTCTGAACCTCCACACCCTCACGCACCTGACTCCACCCCACACACCACCCACCTCTGGTCCCAGCCAAAGATCAACTGGTGAAGAAACCGAACCATCTGCGTGAGAAAGAAAGTGGACCATCTGTGTGAGAAAGAAAGTGTACCATCTGTGTGAGAAAGAAGGTGGACCATCTGTATGAAAAAGAAAGTGGGACATCTGCAGTGAAAAGAAAGTGGAACATCTGTATTAAGAAGAAAGTGGAACATCTGTATTAAAAGAAACTGGACTATCGGTGTGGAAAAAGAAATTGGACCATCTGTGTGGAGAATAGAATGGACCATCTGTGTGAAGAATAGAATGGACCATCTGTGTGAAGAATAGAACGGACCATCTATGTGGAGATAAAATGGACCATCCGTGGGAAGACGACCATTTGCGGAAAGAAGAAAGGGGACCAGCTGTGTGAAGAACAGCAAACCAACTGTGTGCAGGAAGTGGACCATCTGTGTGAAGAATAGAATGAACCATCTGTTTAGAAAAAGAAAAATGGACCATCTGTGGCAAGAAGACACGGAACCAACAGCGTTCAGAAGAATTTGGACCATCTGTGTGAAGAAAGTGGACCATCTGTGTGAAGAAAGTGGACCATCTGTGGGAAGAAAGTGGACCATCTGTGGGAAACAAGAATCCAGACCACCACTGTAAAGAAGAAACTGGGCCATTGTGTAAAGACGAAACTGGACAACTCCTTTTCCATCATGGGTGAGTTCCCACAAGATTAGAGAATGTCTGTTGGTCCTACGAACTGCAGATGGTGATTTTCCAATGGCCCAGAGGCGGCTAGTTTGACGGTAGAGCAGGAAGTTTGTGATCCTTGCAGCAGCAGTGGACAATGGTCACAGGACATTCAGGTTTCTCCCCCCTCTCTTGGCTGTCTGTATGTATAGGATAGCCCGCCGCCATTTATGTTCAAGGAAAGCTAGTTCTCCTGTTGGGCGAAGATGCCGATTTGCTGTTGGAAATCGTTTGAAATTCCCTGTCCTCACAGTGTTGGTGAACTCAATGATGAAAGTTTGATCGCTGCTGAGAAATCGAGAGGGGGGAGAGGAAAAAAAAAACAAACTAAGGTAATAAAAGAACACACACAGACGTTGATCATCAGGATTAATGGAATGATTGTAGCGGTTCTTTTGTAGACTGATATCACACATGTTACTGAGCTTTTTTTCCAGGTTGATACGACCGTAGATAGTGTTGAATGTGAGCATCCGTGTGCATGCCTGTGGAATGGTATGACAGTGAAGCTGAGTGAAAGCGTGTTGTGCGCCAGCTGTGTTCTCTTCTCTGTCCCGTGCTGTCAGGCCTGGAGTCGTGGACAGGTCCTGGTGGACTGGCCTCTGACCAACGTGACTCCCCCGGTCCAAAACTGCTGTTGGTTGTGCCACTTGCTGTGGTGGTGACGGGGGCTGTACCTTCCCACACAAGTCACACACTGCCCTTCACCTTTCAGTCCCCGCCTTGCACGCTGTGCTGGCAGTGATGGTAGGCGTTGGGGGGAGGGGATGATGGGGGGGGGGGGGAAATTGCGTCCCTTTGCATGCTGGCAGACCGTGGGAGTAGAGACAGCTTGTGGTGGTGGAAGCTGAAATTGCACTAAACCCTTCAAGTACTGAAACTTAAGTGCGGAAAAGAACAGAAAGAAAAGCTGACGCTTCGTAGCCTGATCCTTGTGATGAGACATGTCATTGACGTTACCCACCAAGTCACCTTTGAAATGATACCGTCAAACACCTCTCTTCTGTTTCCGCTTGTTTGACCTCAAGTTCAGGCCTCACTGTCGCTGGAATCTGACTGTCATCTGCCTTCATGATGAACACAGGTTGATGAAGTGTACAGCACTGTCACCTGTTGTCCATGGTACCTGTCCTTGGGTCTGTGTGAAGACACAGGTTGATGGTGTGTACAGCAGTGTCACCTGAAGACACAGGTTGATGGTGTGTACAGCAGTGTCACCTGTTGTCCATGGTACCTGTCCTTGGGTCTGTGTGAAGACACAGGTTGATGAGTGTGTACAGCAGTGTCACCTGTTGTCCATGGTACATGTCCTTGGGTCTGTGTGAAGACACAGGTTGATGGTGTGTACAGCACTGTCACCTGAAGACACAGGTTGATGGTGTGTAAAGCACTGTCACCTGTTGTCCATGGTACATGTCCTTGGGTCTGTGTGAAGACACAGGTTGATGGTGTGTACAGCAGTGTCACCAGTTGTCCATGGTACCTGTCCTTGGGTCTCTGTGAAGACACAGGTTGATGGTGTGTACAGTACTGTCACCTGTTGTCCATGGTACATGTCCTTGGGTCTGTGTGAAGACACAGGTTGATGGTGTGTACAGCACTGTCACCTGAAGACACAGGTTGATGGTGTGTACAGCAGTGTCACCTGTTGTCCATGGTACATGTCCTTGGGTCTGTGTGAAGACACAGGTTGATGGTGTGTACAGCACTGTCACCTGAAGACACAGGTTGATGGTGTGTACAGCACTGTCACCTGTTATCCATGGTACCTGTCCTTGGGTCTGTGTGAAGACACAGGTTGATGGTGTGTACAGCACTGTCACCTGAAGACACAGGTTGATGGTGTGTATAGCAGTGTCACCTGTTGTTCATGGTACATGTCCTTGGGTCTGTGTGAAGACACAGGTTGATGGTGTGTACAGCACTGTCACCTGAAGACACAGGTTGATGGTGTGTACAGCAGTGTCACCTGAAGACACAGGTTGATGGTGTGTACAGCAGTGTCACCTGTTGTTCATGGTACATGTCCTTGGGTCTGTGTGAAGACACAGGTTGATGGTGTGTACAGCACTGTCACCTGAAGACACAGGTTGATGGTGTGTACAGCAGTGTCACCTGTTGTTCATGGTACATGTCCTTGGGTCTGTGTGAAGACACAGGTTGATGGTGTGTACAGCACTGTCACCTGAAGACACAGGTTGATGGTGTGTACAGCAGTGTCACCTGTTGTCCATGGTACATGTCCTTGGGTCTGTGTGAAGACACAGGTTGATGGTGTGTACAGCACTGTCACCTGAAGACACAGGTTGATGGTGTGTACAGCACTGTCACCTGTTGTCCATGGTACCTGTCCTTGGGTCTGTGTGAAGACACAGGTTGATGGTGTGTACAGCACTGCCACCTGAAGACACAGGTTGATAGATGTACAGCAGTGTCACCTGAAGACACAGGTTGATAGATGTACAGCAGTATCACCTGAAGACACAGGTTGATAGATGTACAGCAGTGTCACCTGTAGACACAGGTTGATAGATGTACAGTAGTGTCACCTGAAGACGCAGGTTGATAGATGTACAGCAGTGTCACCTGTAGACACAGGTTGATAGATATACAGCAGTATCACCTGAAGACAGGTTGATAGATGTACAGCAGTATCACCTGAAGACAGGTTGATAGATGTACAGCAGTATCACCTGAAGACACAGGTTGATAGATGTACAGCAGTATCACCTGAAGACACAGGTTGATAGATGTACAGCAGTATCACCTGAAGACACAGGTTGATAGATGTACAGCAGTATCACCTGAAGACACAGGTTGATGGTATGTACATCAGCATCAGTCACGTGACGTGTTGGTCTTGTGTGTTGCAGTTAATTGAAAAGGTCGGAGACGGGAGTTGTGGAACTTTGTCATTGTTTTTTCAGAGGGAGAGAACTGCGTGAAACATCTTTGTTGGCGGTCAGGGTCACGTGGGGAGCCGTCACCTTTGTATGGGGATGTTGGGGGGGGGGGACATCTTTGAAGTTGCCATAGTTACTTCGGGAGTCGACATCTTTGTTAGGGGAGAGGACCACGGGAAACATCTTCGTTGGTTGCCATAGTCACGTGGGGAGTCGACACTTTGTTGGTGCGGAGAATTCCGGGAAATATCTTTGTTGGTTGTCATAGTAATGTGGAGAGGTGACGTCACAAGGCGACGTGTTCTATGAATCGCTAATGCAAGGTGGATGGCACTACAGACACAGGACTGGAAGAAGAGGCGTGTTCTGTGAAACACTCCATGGAACCCTTGTATCTTGTTGCTTGGTTAGTAGGCAAGGCTGGTGGCACTGCAGACACAGGATTGGAAGGAGAGGCGTGCTCTGTTCAACACTCCATGGAACCCTTGTATCTTGTTGCTTGGTTAGTAGGCAAGGTTGGTGGCACTGCAGACACAGGATTGGAAGGAGAGGCGTGCTCTGTTCAACACTCCATGGAACCCTTGTATCTTGTTGCTTGGTTAGTAGGCAAGGTTGGTGGCACTGCAGACACAGGATTGGAAGGAGAGGCGTGCTCTGTTCAACACTCCATGGAACCCTTGTATCTTGTTGCTTGGTTAGTAGGCAAGGCTGGTGGCACTGCAGACACAGGATTGGAAGGAGAGGCGTGCTCTGTTCAACATTCCATGGAACCCTTGTATCTTGTTGCTTGGTTAGTAGGCAAGGTTGGTGGCACTGCAGACACAGGATTGGAAGGAGAGGCGTGCTCTGTTCAACACTCCATGGAACCCTTGTATCTTGTTGCTTGGTTAGTAGGCAAGGTTGGTGGCACTGCAGACACAGGATTGGAAGGAGAGGCGTGCTCTGTTCAACACTCCATGGAACCCTTGTATCTTGTTGCTTGGTTAGTAGGCAAGGTTGGTGGCACTGCAGACACAGGATTGGAAGGAGAGGCGTGCTCTGTTCAACACTCCATGGAACCCTTGTATCTTGTTGCTTGGTTAGTAGGCAAGGAGAGTAGTATGCAAGAACATCAATTATGCAAAGAACGGAGCAATAATTGACAGCGCACTTTTTTGAAAATATGATATCTTTTGTTGTACGTGTTAATTGCATGTTCGTGGGATTGCTTGTTTCACACATGTCATTTTATTGGTCTTTTATCTTAATCAGTATCAACTGTTTTATGTATATATATATATATATATATATATATATATATATATTATATATATATATATATGTATGTGTGTGTGTGTGTGTGTGTGTGTGTGTGTGTGACATGTACGTGTGGAAGAGGAGATTGTGAGATCATTTTCTCTTTTTTTCTTGGAAGATGACATTTTGCTCCCAGAGCGATTTTTTTCCATTTTTAAATTAGCGTGTGGAGTGGCTTTGGTGTGTTTTTAGAAGAGATTAACACGGCATCAATCAGATCTTTTGGGTTCTGTTTCTTTTTTTTTTTCTCCTAACGTGCAATGTCTTCTGCTTTGGCTTGTGAATGTATGCCTACACTTTTAATATGACCCACAGAGGAACGTAGGAGAATCTGCTCTGCCATTTGCTTCGTTGCCTGGTCAGTGATGGCGCTGGTCTGGACGGGAGATGTTCATACTTGGTGTGCTCTAAGGGAACATACTGTACAATCCTCTATCTCCGTCACTCTTCGTCTTGTATCTTCAGTTTTCCTTTGAATGTTGGTCGCTGGATGTTGGAAAGATCAAATCAAATGCTGATGATAATTTTAACAGACCATGCCTTCTTTAGAAGCAGATTTAGTGCGTATCAACGTTACGTTAAATGGGTAGTAAGCAGGAGGGTGTATGTGTGTGTGTGTGTGTGTGGTGTGTGTGTGTGTGTGTGTGTGTGTGTGTGTGTGTGTGTGTGTGTGTGTGCCCCATGTCTTCCTTTGTTCAGTGCAGTTTGGGTTGCTGTCTAGGTCACTCAGACAGGAAGACACAACAGTCGTCACCGCGGCACCCGGCTCCGTGTAGGGACTGTTCCACGGTCACACAATGTGTCACAGGCTGGAGAGTCTGTACGTGTGTGTGTGTGTGTGGTGTGTGTGTTGTGGTGGAGGGGGGGGGTAGGGCTCACTGTCACACAATCTCTATAGTACAGAGAGAGTCATGGTAGCGAGCTCCAGCGGTCTTCACTTTGCTGTGGTCTCCACTGCAACACTGAAGGCGGTGGCGAGGCCAGGCTAGAATGGATGCGTCTGCCCCGCGGCTGGATGTTGGTTTGTTCCAACGTTTTTACTCTCACGTTTCATGACTGTAGGTAGTTCAGCTGACGTCAGTTTTGCTTGAAGTTTCTGTCGCCCGACAGAATGGTGGTATTGTGACTGTCTGCTGTGAGTGTGTGTGTGTGTGTGTGTGTGTGTGTGTGTGTGTGTGTGTGTGTGTTTGTGTGTGTGTGTGTGGTGTGTGAGATATGACGCCGTTAACTATCATATTGCCTTTTTCACATGTCTCTCATACTCTCTCTTTCTGTGCATTTACTGTTGTATTGCCTTTTTCACATGTCTCTCTTTTTCTCTCTTTATGTGCATTTACTGTCATATTGGCATGTTCACATGAGTCTGTGTGTGTGTGTGTGTGTGTGTGTGTGTGTGTGTGTGTGTGTGTGTGTGTGTGTGTGCATTGACTGTCATACTGACTTGTTCTCCCATGTCTGTGTGTATGTACATCCATTAACTGTCGTATTGCCACGTTTCCCCCATCAGAGGAGGACTACCTGAAGGGTGATGAGATGGGAGGGGGGGTGGCACATGTCGGGGGGGGGGGGGGTTACTTTGCGCCTAGCTCGCTCTAAGGCACCCACTGTTGGCTTTCTCTCTCGCTCACTCCAGGGCGTCACGGCTGTGTCTTCAGAGGCCTGGCTAGGAGGCTGGTCTTCAAAGGGCTGGCTAGGAGGCTGGTCTTCAAAGGGCTGGCTAGGAGGCTGGTCTTCAAAGGGCTGGCTAATAGGCGGGTCTTCAAAGGCCTGGCTAGGAGGCTGGTCTTCAAAGGGCTGGCTAGGAGGCTGGTCTTCAAAGGCCTGGCTAGGAGGCTGGTTTTCAAAGGCCTGGCAAGGAGGCTGGTCTTCAAAGGCCTGGCTAGGAGGCTGGTCTTCAAAGGGCTGGCTAGGAGGCAGGTCTTCAAAGGGCTGGCTAGGAGGCTCGTCTTCAAAGGGCTGGCTAGGAGGCTGTCTTCAAAGGTTGGCTAGGAGGCTCGTCTTCAAAGGACCTGACTAGGAGGTTCGTCTTCAAAGGCTGGCTAGGAGGCTCGTCTTCAAATGGCTGGCTAGGAGGCTCGTCTTCAAAGGCTGGCTAGGAGGCTCGTCTTCAAATGGCTGGCTAGGAGGCTCGTCTTCAAATGGCTGGCTAGGAGGCTCGTCTTCAAAGGCTGGCTAGGAGGTTCGTCGTCAAAGGGCTGGCTAGGAGGTTCGTCTTCAAAGGCTGGCTAGGACGTTGGTTGCTGAGGGTCGGGCCACGACAGGTGCAAAGTGCCAGGTGTGTGGCAGCAGACGTGTTGGACTCGGCTGTGTCTTGCCGACCGTCGTCATTCTCTGACCCCCCCCCCCCCCCCCCAAAAAAAAAAAAAAAAAAAAAAAAAAACCGCCAAGGCGATGATGACGACGCCATTGCCCAGCGAATGAGCCAAGAGTCTGACGTGTTGAAATCCATGAAGCTTGTCTTGTGGCAAATCCTCATCCTGTGTTTATGCTGTGCTGGGGAGGAAAACCAGGGGCGGACAGTATTACTTTTTTTTAAAATCCATAACATGAGAGGCTATGAGGATAGGTTCTTTTTTTTAATCCTCTAGAAACTGTTGTAATGAAGGGTGACTCCTTTTCATTTTTTTTTTCTCTTGATATAATTGTTTATAGTAAATGATTGATGTTGTTATCCACTAGAAACAGCTGAAGTGAAGACCCGATTCTCTTTTTTTTTTAATCCGCTAGAAAGAATTGTGAATGGTATAAACTCTGTTTCTTGTGGTTTAGAAACAAGTGGGAATGTTGATTCTGTTTATCCTTTGAAATGATTGTCTAAATTTCATTTTTTGTGTCATGACGACTGACTCTTTATCTTCAAGGAATGAATGTCGTGAATGTTTACCCTTTTTTCTTAATCTTTGGAACTAACTGTCGTGAGGTCTTGCACTTTTTATCCTCAAGAAATAATTGTCGAGGAGACCGACTTCTTTCCTTTAATCCTCTATTTGTCGTACAGATTGATTGCCTTTTTTAAATTTTTTTTTATCATATATGAATTTTGAAGTGTGTGTGCGAAGATTAATTCTTGTTACGTACCAGGATTGTTGTTCTTCATGTTTGTCATACTGTGACCAAAAGATGAGGGAGGAGGAAAATTCAGCTGTGGTCTTGGCCGTTTTGATGTCAGTTAAAACACAGGCTGGGTGGCTTGTGACTCCTCTATAGAACTCATCCCATCTGCAACACCTTCCGTCTTCTGCTTCAGGTACTTTGCCTGCATTGTCCAAAATGACCCACATGTCGTCTGGTGGATCAGAATCTAATTTTCCTTCCCTTGTGTCTTTGTTTGCTTTGTTTTTTTTTCTGAATATTTTCTAATGTGATTTTTTTCCCTTTTTGTTTGTTTTTCTGAGTATTTTCTAATTTGATTTTTTTCCCTTTTCGTTTGTTTGCTTGTTCGTTTTTTCCTGAATGTTTTCGAATTTGATATTGTTGTTTTTCCTTTGTGTTTGTTTGCTTGTTTGTTTTTCCTGAGTATTTTAGAATTTGATTTTCTTTCCCTTTTTGTTTGTTTGTTTGCTTTTTCCTGAATATTTTAGAATTGACATTGACCCTTAACCCCAGTCGCCGGAGATAGGTCACGTGGTCCATCAGGCTGTGCCAACGTGTATTTTACAGAAAACGGAGTGGGGAGGTGGGGGAGGGGTGATATGACCACGGTGATGTAGCCCCTGTATATCCACGAACAGAGGGCAGAGACAGACATACACACGGTGGTGTAAGTTCGTCTGTACCTTTCATTGACGTACATACACACCATCCTTGAAGTACGTCTACACGTTTCACTGACGTCAGTGCACACGGTCGTGTAAGTACATCTGCACCATTCACCGACGTACGTACATACCGTAGTTATATAAGTACATCTGCACCTTTCAGTGACGTTGTGAACGGGAAGCCAGCCTTCGTTGTGCCGTGTGTCTGAAGCGAAATGAGGCGGGACAAGATCAGCGATGTTCGGGGAATGAAAGATACCCGTTGTTAGTGTTTGTATACATTCTCCTGCAGGGCTGGGCTGTTAGGCAGCTATTAGCAGGGCCCCAGTACCCCTTAAGGTACTCGGTGCCCCAATGAAGACAGACTAGGGTTCTGCTTTTTGTCCGATGGCTTTAAATGCGACCCCTGGGCCTCATCGTATGCCCTCAGTGTCCCAAGGAAGGGAATGAGGGTTCTGCTTGTCTGCTAGCCACCGCTGCACGGCCGTCTACATGCACTACCAGTTGAGATTATCTAGAAGCCTAGACACCGTTTGGTGACTGTAGCTGCTTTACTGTATCGCTCGTTTTGTAACTAACGTCGGTGGGAAAAAAATGTAAAGCTAGAAACTGTATTCTCACTTCAATGCTTTGTGTTGAATTCGTGAAACTCAAGTTCTATACTCAAGGTTGGTGTGAGCTGTTTTCTTGGGGGGCGAGAGAATAGGATTTCCAACATTGCTTACCTTGTGGATTATTCATTCGCCAGTTGCACTCATTGTCCTCAGACTGCGATTTTAATATCATGTTTTTAGTTGCTTGTGTAAATTGAGATCCTCTTAACTCATTTTGTTTCACTTGTTCGGTTTCAACTCGAGTGAGATGTTTTTGTGTAAGGTGCTTTCTTTTCGCAAAAAAAAAAAAAGAAATAAACATGAAAGTGCTTTTTTCTGAAAAGACAGCCTCACTGTGTAATTGAGTGTGTATATATGTGTGTGTGTGTGTGTGTGTGTGTGGTGTGTGCGTGTGTGGTGTGTGTGTGTGTGTGTGTGTGTGTGTGTGTGTGTGTTGTATGCGCGTGAGCCCGAATGCCTATTATACATTGAAACTGTGCAATTATTGCTGCCAAAAAGAAGTATGCGTATTGACATACACATTACGGAGGCTTTCACTCATAGAATCGGGCACTGAAGAAATGTTCATGGATTCAAAGGGTGATTTCCCAAAGAGAGCAAAACAACAACAAAAAAGCGCATTCGGCAAAAAAAAAGAAAAAAATCCCCACCCCCACCCCTGATCTCCTGTCAAGTCCAAATGTTGATGTATCATGGAACCCATAGATTCCCATGATACTTTAACTGCCTCTGTGGGAGCAAATCATATATTTATCCCATGACAATCTATACTTTAACTGCCTCTGTGGGAGCACATAGATTCCATGATACTTTAACTGCCTCTGTGGGAGACATAGATTCCCATGATACTTTAACTGCCTCTGTGGGAGAACATAGATTCCCATGATACTTTAACTGCCTCTGTGGGAGAACATAGATTCCCATGATACTTTAACTGCCTCGTGGGAGAACATAGATTCCCATGATACTTTAACTGCCTCCGTGGGAGACATAGATTCCCATGATACTTTAACTGCCTCTGTGGGAGAACATAGATTCCCATGATACTTTAACTGCCTCTGTGGGAGCACATAGATTCCCATGATATTTTAACTGCCTCTGTGGGAGCACATAGATTCATGATACTTTAACTGCTCTGTGGAGCATCTCATTGGAATTGATCAGATGTTCTCATTAGAGCAAAACGAAAACTTAATTTCAGCAAATGGAGTAACAAAACGTTTGGAATAGACTTGAATAAATTTCGAATAGACTTTACCACCTTCAAATGTATGGTAATAGACTTTACAACATTCAAATGTAAGCTAAGGGATCAGGTAAAAGGCACACTGAAAGCGGATCTGGGTTGTCATTCCAAACTTAAAAGCACAAATGTTTCACCTTGAAAAAAGATTGTCAGTCTAAACAGCAGACCTATGTACTAATTTTTGCCTCTGAATTAACTTGGAGAACACACCAATCGGCTGTCGAGCCTCCGTGGACCTTTTTCACACCAGAGATTCGTTTTGATCTTGCAGCTTTTCGCAAAGAGTCTACCAGCTCTCTGGCATACAAGGCATTGTATGCTGACCTCTGTTCAAAATTCCCATCCTATCAGAAAATTTTCACTGACGGTTCCAAGTCTGAAGATGGAGTGGCCTGTGCAGCCTATTGCCCTGGTGCTCCTTCTCAGATACTGTTAGAACATATTCCTTCAGAGGCTTCTGTTTATTCAGCTGAACTTACTGCTCTGGTTCTGGCGCTGAGGATAATCTCACAATCTACGAAGAGGGACTTTCTGGTTCTGTCAGATTCACTGTCGGCTTTGGATGCCATAGCTGGTCGCAACCTTCAGCATCCAGAACTTTTACGGTTCTTTGAACTTTTTACCAAGTTGAAAGTGGAGGGTTACAACATTATTCTGGCTTGGGTTCCTGGTCATGTTGGCACTGGAGAGAATGAAATGGTTGATCGCTTGGCCAAGAATGCCACAACAGAGAAATTGTCAAACATGTATATCCCCTGCTCAGATCTGAAACCCAAAATTAACGCAAATAGTTGGTTGACTGCAGGACCTGGATCAATGAAACAACTTGCCTGGGGTATGGTAGCAGGTCCTTGAGGAAGAGGTGGATGAGGGCGCTTCGGTTTAAAACCTTCTTGGCTCAGAGGGACAAGTGGGAATGGGTGACAGTGGGCAGGGAGAAATGGGGAAGTGAGGAAGTGAGCACTGCCAAAAAGCTGAAAAGTGAATACTGCTAGAAGATGAAAAGTGTTCAGCAAGGATTGAGGGGGAAGGAAGGAGAGAGTTGGAAGGGATGGGGGGGGGGGTATAGAAGGAGAGGGCAGGGTGGGGAAGAAGAGAGAAATGGGTCAAGAGCAGGACTGGGGGGCGGGGGATAAAGTAAATAAAAATAGTAATAATAATGTTAAGAGACAAAATCAAGATAAGTAAGAACAAAGGGCTGTTATGGAGGAAAGTCAGTGTTTGATATTGATTCCATTTGGGTGGATAGTGCCAAGTTTGTGAATAAGGAGGGACTCTTGTTCTTTACGTCTTATAGAGGAAGATGAATTTTGCCAGACTTCAGCAATCTGCATGTGGGAGAGGTTGTGGCCGGAAGAGCAGAAATGGTTTGCAATTGGTGTATTGTAACCGAGACGGACTGCTCGTAGGTGTTCTGTGAAACGGTCGTTAAGGGTTCTGTAGGTTTCTCCAACATACAAGAGGCCACAGAAGGAGCAAGAAAGAATGTAAACTACATTGCGGGACTGACAAGTGAAAGGGTTGCGTATGGAAATTTTGCCTGAGGGGCCACAGATGGTTGTAGAAGAGTTTAGGTGAGGACAGGTTTTGCATTTGGGTTGCTTGCATGGAGAATTGCCAGGTGGTGAGACTGTGTTTGTGGACAATTTTGAATGCACAAGAAGATCTCTGAGGTTGGTGTCACGTTTGTAGGCAACTAGTGGAGGCTGGGTGAAAATGTGTTTCAGGGAAGGATCAGTCTGCAGAATGTGGTAGTTCTTCATAAGGATGTTTTTGATGGCGAGGTTGTGAAGATGGAAGGTGATAGCAAGAACAGGCCTGTCGTCTGATGAAGGAGTGATCTTTTGCTTAAGAGCAGTGTTTCTGGGAATTCTAGAGGCCTTTTGTAGGGCTTCTTGGCAAATGGGTTCAGGGTATCCACGTTCAAGGAAAAATGAGATCATCAGGGTAGATTGTTTGGCGAAATTGTCATCATCGCTGCAGATGCGTCGCAAACGAAGTAGTTGAGAGAAAGGAATGCTTGTTTTGGTGGAAGCAGGGTGACTGGAGGAGTACAGAAGGTATGAATGCGAGTCGGTGGGTTTGTAATGAACAGATGTGGTGAGGTAGGGTGAGTTGGGACAGATAGAGATTTTGATGTCAAGGAAGGAAATGGTAGTCTGAGTGATTTCAAAAGTGAATCTAAGAGCTGGATGAAATCCACTGACGAAGTCAATGAAGTTTTTCAGATCTTGGATTGGACAGGAGGCTGCACCGAGGCAATCGTCAATGAAGCGACGGAAAAAGTCTGGGAAAGTGCCTGTGTATTGTGAGAAGATCTTTTCTTCAATGTAACCAACAAACAGGCAGGCGTAGCCAGGACCCATCCTGGTGCCCATGGCAACGCCGCAATTCTGTTGGAAATGGTCAGCACCAAACTGAAAGTTGTTGAGTGTGAGAACAAGCTCAGCAAGACGGAGAAGAGTGGTGGGAGGGGTCCAGGAGCTGGGGAGGGAAGGAAAGGGAGGGAGGTCACTGTCAGGATCAGGTATAGATGGGGTGGTGTTGGTAGTGTTTTCAAAATGTGCCATGAGGCGTAGTCGCCTGAAGAAACGCTGACACTGAAAACAAGCGTCAGAACCATTGGCCTTGGGTTTGGTGGGTACGAAGTTCAGCCCACGATTGAGGACTTGACGCTGTGTGGACGTCTGTGCACTTTACACAAGCATTCCCCATCATGAAGGGCTTTCAGCCCTCAAACACTTCTTGTCAAAAGACAGCAGAAATCTACCCACCACCACTCTTCTCCGTCTTGCTGAGCTTGTTCTCACACTCAGCAACTTTCAGTTTGGTGCTGACCATTTCCAACAGAATTGCGGCGTTGCCATGGGCACCAGGATGGGTCCTGGCTACGCCTGCCTGTTTGTTGGTTACATTGAAGAAAAGATCTTCTCACAATACACAGGCACTTTCCCAGACTTTTTCCGTCGCTTCATTGACGATTGCCTCGGTGCAGCCTCCTGTCCAATCCAAGATCTGAAAAACTTCATTGACTTCGTCAGTGGATTTCATCCAGCTCTTAGATTCACTTTTGAAATCACTCAGACTACCATTTCCTTCCTTGACATCAAAATCTCTATCTGTCCCAACTCACCCTACCTCACCACATCTGTTCATTACAAACCCACCGACTCGCATTCATACCTTCTGTACTCCTCCAGTCACCCTGCTTCCACCAAAACAAGCATTCCTTTCTCTCAACTACTTCGTTTGCGACGCATCTGCAGCGATGATGACGATTTCGCCAAACAATCTACCCTGATGATCTCATTTTTCCTTGAACGTGGATACCCTGAACCCATTTGCCAAGAAGCCCTACAAAAGGCCTCTAGAATTCCCAGAAACACTGCTCTTTAAGCAAAAGATCACTCCTTCATCAGACGACAGGCCTGTTCTTGCTATCACCTTCCATCCTCACAACCTCGCCATCAAAAACATACTTATGAAGAACTACCACATTCTGCAGACTGATCCTTCCCTGAAACACATTTTCACCCAGCCTCCACTAGTTGCCTACAAACGTGACACCAACCTCAGAGATCTTCTTGTGCATTCAAAATTGTCCACAAACACAGTCTCACCACCTGGCAATTCTCCATGCAAGCAACCCAAATGCAAAACCTGTCCTCACCTAAACTCTTCTACAACCATCTGTGGCCCCTCAGGCAAAATTTCCATACGCAACCCTTTCACTTGTCAGTCCCGCAATGTAGTTTACATTCTTTCTTGCTCCTTTTGTGGCCTCTTGTATGTTGGAGAAACCTACAGAACCCTTAACGACCGTTTCATAGAACACCTACGAGCAGTCCGTCTCGGTTACAATACACCAATTGCAAACCATTTCTGCTCTTCCGGCCACAACCTCTCCCACATGCAGATTGCTGCAGTCTGGCAAAATTCATCTTCCTCTATAAGACGTAAAGAACAAGAGTCCCTCCTTATTCACAAACTTGGCACTATCCACCCAAATGGAATCAATATCAAACACTGACTTTCCTCCATAACAGCCCTTTGTTCTTACTTATCTTGATTTTGTCTCTTAACATTATTATTACTATTTTTATTTACTTTATCCCCCTCCCCAGTCCTTCTGCTCTTGACCCATTTCTCTCTTCTTCCCCACCCTGCCCTCTCCTTCTATACCCCCCCCCCCCATCCCTTCCAACTCTCTCCTTCCTTCCCCCTCAATCCTTGCTGAACACTTTTCATCTTCTAGCAGTATTCACTTTTCAGCTTTTTGGCAGTGCTCACTTCCTCACTTCCCCATTTCTCCCTGCCCACTGTCACCCATTCCCACTTGTCCCTCTGAGCCAAGAAGGTTTTAAACCGAAGCGCCCTCATCCACCTCTTCCTCAAGGACCTGCTACCATACCCCAGGCAAGTTGTTCCAAAATTAACGATTATGTCAGAGACCTCTGGCAGGAGGATTGGAATACACAGACGGATAACAAACTCTTTCAGATCCGTCCAGACCTTAAGGAGTTCCTCTCATCTACGTCTGGTGGTCGTAAAGAAGAAACAGTTCTGTGCCGGCTGCACACCGGCCATTCGTATTTTACCCATTCCTACCTTTTAAAGAGTGAAGACGCTCCGTGGTGCGTTCCGTGTCATGTGCCACTTACAATGAAACATGTTCTTTTAGAATGTTGGGACTTGCACGATGTGAGACACAAACATTTTACAGCGGATTCCATGAAAAGCTTGTTCAGAGACGTTCCGCCTGACGCGATCTTTGAGTTCTTGAAAGAGATTAACATTTTTCATCGGATCTGAGATTTTACAGTGGAAAGATTTTAAACAAACTTTCGATGTGGCCCTTTGCGGTCGGCTGGGCTATAAGCAACTTTATCTTATCTTATCTTATCCCTTACGTTGTTTCAAAATCAGTTTTACAGTCTTCACAATACTGGGACTTTAAAGCTAGGAAAGATTTATTTGACAAAATTAAATATTGAACACATTGTATAATATCTGGAGGTGTAGGCACTGACTTGTGCTGGCTTTACTCACATTGTGGTTTGATGTGGAACCAAACTGCAGATTTTCGCAAAGCAAGGAGGTGAGGGGGGAGGGGGGGGGGCGATTCCGGAAATGTTTTAAACTGTCTTTTACAAATTTGACAAATAGAAATAATTCAAGTATTGCGGAACTTTGTCCGTAAGAGAATTTTTCTGTGACAAAGTTAATACACTGACTATCTCCCCAAAACATGTAGCTGCAAGAATAATCAAGTTGAGGTTAGGCACACGGAATGTAACAATTTCTCGTGATGTTTTGTGTGTCTGCAGAAGACTTATTTCGATGCGCCAGCTTGTACTGGAGTTAGTTTGTACTGGAGTTAGTTTGTACTGGAGTTAGTTTCAAAGTGAAGCGACTGGAGGCGCATACTGAAACAAATTTTAAAAGGAAACTGAAGTACATTCGCCAGACAACAAGGCCAAAGAAACTGAAGTAAATCCGCCAGACAACAAGGCCAAAGAAATGAAGTACATCCGCCAGACAACAAGGCCAAAGAAACTGAAGGACATCCGCCAGACAACAAGGCCAAAGAAACTGAAGTACATCCGCCAGACAACAAGGCCAAAGAAACTGAAGTACATCCGCCAGACAACAAGGCCAAAGAAATTGAAGTACATCCGCCAGACAACAAGGCCAAAGAAACTGAAGTACATCCGCCAGACAACAAGGCCAAAGAAACTGAAGTACATCCGCCAGACAACAAGGCCAAAGAAACTGAAGTACATCCGCCAGACAACAAGGCCAAAGAAACTGAAGTACATCCGCCAGACAACAAGGCCAAAGAAATTGAAGTACATCCGCCAGACAACAAGGCCAAAGAAACTGAAGTACATCCGCCAGACAACAAGGCCAAAGAAATTGAAGTACATCCGCCAGACAACAAGGCCAAAGAAACTGAAGTACATCCGCCAGACAACAAGGCCAAAGAAACTGACGTACATCCGCCAGACAACAAGGCCAAAGAAACTGAAGTACATCCGCCAGACAACAAGGCCAAAGAAATTGAAGTACATCCGCCAGACAACAAGGCCAAAGAAACTGACGTACATCCGCCAGACAACAAGGCCAAAGAAACTGACGTACATCCGCCAGACAACAAGGCCAAAGAAACTGACGTACATCCGCCAGACAACAAGGCCAAAGAAATTGAAGTACATCCGCCAGACAACAAGGCCAAAGAAATTGAAGTACATCTGAAGTACATCCGCCAGACAACAACGCCAAAGAAATTGAAGTAAATCCGCCAGACAACAACGCCAAAGAAATTGCAAGACAAAACACGACACGTTTCGACCTCTTAAGTCTTACTTCAAGCAAATTACAAAACACTGAAGACAATGAAAACGAAATATCGAGAATTGCTTGCTAGTTCGTCGTTTTCAGCAGTGAGGGAGAGGGTGACAGTAAAGACAGCAGCGAGGGAGATGGTGACAGTAAAAAGCAATCAAGGAGATGGTGACACTGTCAAAATGAGGGAGATGGTGACAGCAAAGACAGCAATGACGGAGATGGTGACAGCAAAAACAGCAGTGAGGGAGATGGTGACAGTAAAGACAGCATTTAGGGAGATGGTGACAGTGTAGACAGCAGTGATGGAGATGGTGACAGTAAAGACAGCAATGAGGGAGATGGTGACAGTAAAGACAGCAATGAGGGAGATGGTGACAGTAAAGACAGCAGTGAGGGAGATGGTGACAGTGAAGACAGCAGTGAGGGAGATGGTGACAGTAAAGACAGCAATGAGGGAGATGGTGACAGTACAGACAGCAATGAGGGAGATGGTGACAGTGAAGAGAGCAGTGAGGGAGATGGTGACAGTACAGACAGCAATAAGGGAGATGGTGACTGTACATACAGCAATGAGGGAGATGGTGACAGTACAGACAGCAATGAGGGAGATGGTGACGGTGAGACAGCAGTGAGGGAGATGGTGACAGTGAGGACAGCAATGAGGAAGATGATGACAGTGAAGACAGCAGTGAGGGAGATGGTGACAGTAAAGACAGCAGTGAGGGAGATGATGACAGTACAGACAACAATGAGGGAGATGGTGACAGTGAAGACAGCAGTGAGGGAGATGGTGACAGTGAAGACAGCAATGAGGAAGATGGTGACAGTACAGACAGCAATGAGGGAGATGGTGACAGTGAAGACAGCAGTGAGGGAGATGATGACAGTAAAGACAGCAGTGAGGGAGATGGTGACAGTGAAGACAGCAGTGAGGGAGATGGTGACAGTAAAGACAGCAGTGGGGGGGATGGTGACAGTACAGACAGCATTGAGGAGTGCTGACAGTAGTATAACAGAACAATCACGTTTTGACAGTCTTGTTTATTTATTTTTGTGTTGTTATTTTTGTATTTATACAGAAGCGACTTGCACTTCTCATGACATCTCCGGCCATTCATCGTGACATGAACATGCTTCATGTCCCACCTCATCTCCGTGGATCCACACCAATCAGTTGTCAATGCCTTCGACAGAAAGAAGAACAAAGGACAGAGCGATGACTAAAGAAAACAACAACAAAGAAATGGTCGCACACAGAGAAAGGGAGAGTAATTAAAAAACAACAACAAAGAAAAGGTCGCACACAGAGAAAGGGAGAGTAATTAAAAAAACAACAACAAAGAAAAGGTCGCACAGAGAGAAGAGGGAGAGTAATTAAAAAAACAACAACAAAGAAAAGGTCGCACAGAGAGAAAGGGAGAGTAATTAAAAAAACAACAACAAAGAAAAGGTCGCACACAGAGAAAGGGAGAGTAATTAAAAAAAACAACAACAAAGAAAAGGTCGCACAGAGAGAAGAGGGAGAGTAACTAAAGCGAGAGTGACAATGGGTGTCATGTGCTCAGAGAGAGGGAGAGAGAGAGAGAGAGAGAGAGAGAGAGAGAGAGGAGAGAGAGAGAGAGAGAGAGGAGAGACAGTGGCACGGTCTTTTAGTCAGTCAGATAGACGAACAGATAGACAAGCAGACAGACAGGCAAGAAAAAGAGACAGAGACAGAGAAGAGAAAAACAGAGGGGAGGTGGGGGGGGGGGGGGGGGGGCTTATGGAGAGGGAGCGAAAGGACAGGACAGCGTGAAAAGAGGGAATGGGATGGAGAAGAAAAGAACAAATGTAAACCAATAAAAGACAACTAGTGCAACAAAGACAACTACACAACAACAACAACAGAAGACCATGGTGACAAAGGCAAAGACAAAACAATGAAAGAAGACCATGGTGACAAAGACAAAGACAATACTATGAAAGAAGACCAGAGTGACATGATAACTATAAAGACTTGACATGATAACTATAAAGACCATGGTGACAAAGTCAAAGACAATACTATGAAAGAAGACCATAGTGACAAAGACAATACTATGACAGAAGACCAGTGTGGTGACAAAGACAAAGACAATACTATGAAAGAAGACCAGAGTGGTGACAAAGACAATACTATGAAAAAAGACCAGAGTGGTGACAAAGACAAAGACAATACTAAGAAAGAAGACCAGAGTGACATCATGACTATAAAGACTAAGGTGAGAAAGAAAACTATCAGACTGTCCAATAAAAAAAAAGACCAGGCGACAAACACAACGTTAAAGCAACGAAAGAAGACCACAGCGACGAATACAAACCATGAAAGAAGACCAGAACGACAAAGACAAACTGTGAAAGAAGACCAGAGCGACGAATACAAACCATGAAAGAAGACCAGAGCGACGAATACAAACCATGAAAGAAGACCACAGCGACGAATACAAACCATGAAAGAAGACCACAGCGACGAATACAAACCATGAAAGAAGACCACAGCGACGAATACAAACCATGAAAGAAGACCACAGCGACGAATACAAACCATGAAAGAAGACCACAGCGACGAATACAAACCATGAAAGAAGACCACAGCGACGAATACAAACCATGAAAGAAGACCACAGCGACGAATACAAACCATGAAAGAAGACCACAGCGACGAATACAAACCATGAAAGAAGACCACAGCGACGAATACAAACCATGAAAGAAGACCACAGCGACAAAGACAAACTGTGAAAGAAGACCAGGGGACAGAGACAGACTGTGAAAGAAGACTAGAGCGACAAAGACAAACTGTGAAAGAAGACCAGGGCGACAGAGACAGACTGTGAAAGAAGACCAGAGCGACAAAGACAAACTGTGAAAGAAGACCAGGGCGACAGAGACAGACTGTGAAAGAAGACCAGGGTGACAGAGACAGACTGTGAAAGAAGACCAGGGCGACAGAGAAAAAATGTGAAAAGAGACCAGGGTGACAGAGACAGACTGTGAAAGAAGACCAGGGCGACAGAGACAGACTGTGAAAGAAGACCAGGGTGACAGAGACAGACTGTGAAAGAAGACCAGGGTGACAGAGACAGACTGTGAAAGAAGACCAGGGTGACAGAGACAGACTGTGAAAGAAGACCAGGGTGACAGAGACAGACTGTGAAAGAAGACCAGGGTGACAGAGACAGACTGTGAAAGAAGACCAGGGTGACAGAGACAGACTGTGAAAGAAGACCAGGGTGACAGAGACAGACTGTGAAAGAAGACCAGGGTGACAGAGACAGACTGTGAAAGAAGACCAGGGTGACAGAGAAAAAATGTGAAAAGAGACCAGGGTGACAGAGACAGACTGTGAAAGAAGACCAGGGTGACAGAGACAGACTGTGAAAGAAGACCAGGGTGACAGAGACAGACTGTGAAAGAAGACCAGGGTGACAGAGACAGACTGTGAAAGAAGACCAGGGTGACAGAGACAGACTGTGAAAGACGACCAGGGTGACAGAGAAAAAATGTGAAAAGAGACCAGGGTGACAGAGACGACTATGAAAGAAGACCAGGGCGACAAAGACGACCATGAAAGAAGACCAGGACGACAAAGACAGACCATGAAAGAAGACCAGGGCGACAAGGACAGACTGTTAACGAAAGCTAGAGCAACAAAGGCTACTATACAACTATAAAAGAACACCAAATGTACAAAGGCAAATACACGACTATTGTATGAAACCCGGACGACAAAGACAACAATAGAATTATGTGAAAGACGAAAGTGACAAAACCAATAGAACTATGACAGAGGAGCAGGGCGACAATGATAAGAAGGAAAGAAGAGTTGGGAAACGAAGACCACTGTAGAACCAAGAGAAAAGACCAGGACGACAGAGACAACCACAAAATTATTAAAGAAGGCCAGAGCGATGAAGACTATCATAGACAGACCGAGACCATCATAGACAGACAGAGACAATCATAGACAGACATCATAGACAGACCGAGACCATCATAGACAGACAGAGACAATCATAGACAGACCCGAGACAATCAGTGGTGAACAGAGAAGACCAAAGGTAAACAGAAATAACGAGCATAGAAGACCAAAGAGAAACAGAAATAACGGACATAGAAGACCAAAGAGAAACAGAAACAGTCACAGGGAGACAGAGACGATCACATACAGTCAGAAACAATCACAGGGAGACAGAGACGATCACACACAGTCAGAAACAATCAGGGAGACAGAGACAATCACATACAGTCAGAAACAATCAGGGAGACAGAGACAATCACATACAGTCAGAAACAATCACAGGGAGACAGAGACAATCACATACAGTCAGAAACAATCACAGGGAGACAGAGACAATCACATACAGTCAGAAACAATCAGGGAGACAGAGACGATCACATACAGTCAGAAACAATCAGGGAGACAGAGGCAATCACATACAGTCAGAAACAATCAGGGAGACAAAGGCAATCACATACAGTCAGAAACAATCACAGGGAGACAGAGGCAATCACATACAGTCAGAAACAATCACAGGGAGACAGAGACAATCACATACAGTCAGAAACAATCACAGGGAGACAGAGGCAATCACATACAGTCAGAAACAATCACAGGGAGACAGAGACAATCACATACAGTCAGAAAGAATCACAGGGAGACAGAGACAATCACATACAGTCAGAAAGAATCACAGGGAGACAGAGACAATCACATACAGTCAGAAAGAATCACAGGGAGACAGAGACGATCACATACAGTCAGAAAGAATCACAGGGAGACAGAGACAATCACATACAGTCAGAAACAATCACAGGGAGACAGAGACAATCACATACAGTCAGAAACAATCACAGGGAGACAGAGACAATCACATACAGTCAGAAAGAATCACAGGGAGACAGAGACAATCACATACAGTCAGAAACAATCACAGGGAGACAGAGGCAATCACATACAGTCAGAAAGAATCACAGGGAGACAGTGACGATCACATACAGTCAGAAACAATCACAGGGAGACAGAGACAATCACATACAGTCAGAAACAATCACAGGGAGACAGAGACAATCACATACAGTCAGAAACAATCACAGGGAGACAGAGACAATCGCAAACAGTCAGAAACAATCACAGGGAGACAGAGACAATCACATACAGTCAGAAACAATCAGGGAGACAGAGAACAATCACATACAGTCAGAAACAATCACA
>CM065718.1:3360954-3363454 GCA_033310375.1 Conus canariensis | reverse complement strand
GACAGACAGACAGACCAACTCACAACGTGAACAGACTGAAATCAACAGACAGACAGACAGACCAACTCACAGCGTGAACAGGCTGAAATCAACAGACAGAGACAGACAGACAGACCAACTCACAACGTGAACAGACTGAAATCAACAGACAGACAGACGGACCAACTCACAGCGTGAACAGGCTGAAATCAACAGACAGAGACAGACAGACAGACCAACTCACAACGTGAACAGACTGAAATCAACAGACAGACAGACGGACCAACTCACAGCGTGAACAGGCTGAAATCAACAGACAGAGACAGACAGACAGACCAACTCACAGCGTGATCAGACTGAAATCAACAGACAGACAGACCAACTCACAGCGTGAACAGACCGAAATCAACAGACAGACAGACAGACAGACAGACCAACTCACAGCGTGGATGTTGGTGGAGCAGGATCTGGTGTGGTTCCAGGAGGCCCAGAAGCGGGTGAACTCATCGTCGAAGGAGTACTCGCCGCTTTTGCCGCTGGCGAACACCAGCAGGTTCCGGTGGGCCGGCGAACGGCGAAACTCGTGCACCAGTTCGCCGGAAAAGCTCTGGTCGACCACCAGGGTCACCTGGCGGGCGGCACAGTCGGCGAGATCGTCTTTGAGTTGCTGCACGGTGTAGCGTTCATCGTCTGTGGCCTGCGACACGGACAGAATGAGTGTGGCAGGATGAGAGAGAGAGAGAGAGAGAGAGAGAGAGAGAGAGAGAGAGAGAGAGACAGACAGACAGACAGAGACAGAGACAGAGAGAGTGAGAGAAAGAGAGAGAAATGAGAAAGAAGAGTGAGAAGAAAGAGAGAGAGAGAGAGTGAGAGAGAAAGAGAGAAAAGTGAGAAAAGAGAAAGTAGAGAGAGAGAGAGAAGAGAGAGAGAGAGAGTGAGAGAGAGAGAAAGAGAGAGAGAGAGTGAGTGAGAGAAGGAGCGAGAGAGAATATTGCTTATAGCCCAGCCGACCGCAAAGGGCCTTATCAGGGCTGTCACCGCGTTGAACTCAACTCACGATGCATTAGCAAAAACAAATAAAACTTTAAAAAAAAAAGAAAGAAAGAAAGAAAGAAAACTCACTCACACAGTCCTTTCAAATACACCTTCTAAACACACACACACACACACACACACACACACACACACACACACACACACACACACACACCGGAAATTTTGTTAAAAATCGCTCTTCCGTAAAATCTTATACCAGATGAAAAAAAACCTGATCTCTTTCAAAAAGTTCAAAGACGACATCAGGTGGGACATCTCTGAACAAGGTTTTCATGGATGAGTGAGCAAGTGGGGGATGGGGGGGGGGGGAGGAGAGATGGATGGGAGAGTGGATTGGTTGAACGATGGGTGGGTGGAGGTTGAGGGATGGATGGATTGGTTGGATCATGGATGAAGGATGGGTTAAGGGGTGAGTTTGTTGGTTGATGAGTGGATGAGTGGGTGCGTGGGTGAACGGATGGATGGGTTGATTGACGGGTGACTTGGTTGGGTGCTGGATTGAGGGTGTACGGATGAGGGAACCGGTGAGTGGGTGGGTGGTTAAGTTGGTGGATGGATGGATGGATGGCTATATCACTTCATCCTCGGTTTCCATCATTTGTGTTAAACGTTCTTTCCTTCCTCCCTTCGCGTTTAAACAGACGGAAGAAGGGAGACGTACGTTAATTGTTTAATTAATATAATCCTTCATTTTTTTTACTCTCCTTTGCCCATTTCTTGATTCTTGTTTTCATTCAATCTGTGGTTTCTCTCCTTTGCCCATTTCTTGATTCTTGTTTTCATTCAATCTGTGGTTTCTTCTTCGGGTCATCAAGCGATCATTCGGTTCAGGTCTCCATGTTCTGCCCTGACAGGGCCCCTGTGGTCGGCTGGCCTTAAGACAACATGACCTGAATGGAGCCATTCATTCATTCTTCAGTCCATCGTTTGACTAGTTCAGTACACGGTCAGTTCTTCAGTGCAGTACTCAGCTAACTTCATCTTTTGTTTATTCTTCAGTCCAGTGCTTGGTTGATTTGATCATTCTTTCATTTTTCTCCAGTCCATGTCTCGAGTGATTCCGTCATTCATATATTCTTCCGTTCAATGCTTGATTGATTCGATAGGTCATTTATTTTTCAGTCCATTACTTAATTGATACAATCATTCATTTCATCCGTCCATTACTTGATTGATTCAGTTGTTTATTTTTCCAGTACATCCCCTCACTGAATGGCTGGTTGTAGCCGGCCGTTTTGTCCGACCCGGCCGTTTTGTCCGAGGTTGGACAAAACGGCCGGCTAAAACCCGGCTGTTTTGTCCGACTTTCAATTTTTTGTCGGACAAAACGGCCTGGTTGGACAAAACGGCCGGCTCTAAGTAAGCGGCCGTTTTGTCCGATATATAGTTTTAATTGTTCTTTGCCCAGTTCCTCTGGCAAAGTAGTATAAATTCGTCACGTTCTGGGGTTTTTTTGTTTTTGTTT
>CM065718.1:3343454-3355954 GCA_033310375.1 Conus canariensis | reverse complement strand
GATATTTGTAGGGAAATTAAGCCTTATGAAGTTCACTTTTGTTCCTCCTTGACCAGATCCAGCTTGAACACCTCTCTGCCGCTTCTGCCATTGCTTTCAGGGCTCTGGTTTTTTCCTTCCCTGCAACTGAGAGCTGTTTCATGAGGCTGTATGCAGACGTTCCTACAAACCCCTAGCTCCAATTTCTGCAGTGAGGACTTTGACCTGATAGCCTTCTCTCCTCAGGCTGTTTGCCAGATCAGCATACTTTTCAGTCTTGTAGATTTGAGCTGCCTCCATTCTGTTCTCATATGGCACCGTGAGCTCGATCATGATCAGCTGCTTGGTTGACTTAGAGTGGACTACTATGTCTGGTCTCATGCCACTCTTGCTGATGATCTCTGGGTGACTCTTCCATTCTGGGAGGTCTGCAGTGCACTCCCAGTCATCTGCCCCGTCCAGCAGACTCTGCCTGCATGTTTCGAGTGGCACTGTTGTTCTTGGCCATGATTTGCTGCCTCCTGCCGTGAAGAATGTTGCGGGTGCTTTTGGAGTCCTGATTTTCCCTTTTGAGGCGTTGGTACTAGCCCAGACTACTTGTACAATTTCTTTGAGCACTTGGTTGTGCCTCCATGTGTACCTTCCTTGAGCCAGGGCTACTTTACATGAGCTTAGGACATGCTCCACTGTTTGTTTTTCATGGCAGAGGGGGCATGCAGGATCGTCTGTTTTCCCCCACTTCACCAGGTTTGCATTTGAGGGCAGAAGGTCATATGCAGATCTGAGAATGAAGCTGATCCTGAGAGGGGCCATGTGCCAAATGTCATTCCAAGTGAGACTTCTTTGGAGTGCATTCTCCCACGTTGTCCATTGCCCTTGCTGGCTCTGCTGGACTGCTTTTTGGAGTCTTTTTTGGTCTTCTTCTTTTCTCATCTCCTGAATCATCATGTCTCTTTTGGCTTTTCCTTTGGCCTTTGACCACCATTCAGTTTTGGTCACCCCCAGTCCCTGTCTGTTGGTCTGTGTGTGTCCTGTTATTTCTCTGATCTTGAGACTTTCTTTTGCAGAATCCATCGCCTCTTGAACTTTCCATTTTCTGCCTGTCTTCAGCTGGGGCTTAATTGCTTCTACCACCTTGTCTCCTGAGTCCTCCAGCATGCTTTGAAGTCTGATCTTCCCTGCTTTGTATTCCTCCAGGATGGATTTCAGGGGTAGTTTCAGCTTTGCTTGGCGACAGTACAGCGCTATGTCAGTCAGACAGGGTGGGACACCAAGCCATTTCCTTGTGAACTTGTTGATTTTGGCTTCCATTGCCTCCACTATGCTGGTGCAGATGTCGTATATCATCAGAGGCCATAGCAGCTTTGGTATCAGCATGAACTGCAGACACCAGACCTTGTATTTGCCAGGGAGCCCACACTGGTCAATGGTCTCCAAGCCTTCCTCCGCCATCTGCTTGGTTTCTTTTGCTCTTTGTGTGTCTTTCAGCGTATCATCATACCATCTTCCAAGGCTCTTGACTGGTTCTTCTGTGACTGTTGGAATGGCCTGGTTGGCAACACTGAAGACCACAGATCCGGCCACTTTTCCTTTCCTCAGTGAGAGACTCCGTGATTTCTTTGGCTTGAACTTCATTCTGGATGAGGCAACTATGTCGTCCAGCCTCTCCAGCACATGACGTGTCTCGTCTTCTCTGGATGAAATCACTGTAGTGTCATCCATGAAGGCCTTGAGAGGAGGCATCTTGTATCCATCGCCAAGGTCTGTTTGTCTCGCGTTGTTTGTTGCTGCTTTCAAGATGAGTTCCATTGCCAGCACGAACAGTATTGGGGAAATTGCACAGCCCATTGCAATACCCACTTCCAAGTTGATCCAGTCTGTTGTGTACTCCTTGGTAGAGAACCGCATTGAGAAGCCATTGAAGTACTTCTTGAGCATGTCGCGGATGTTCTTTGGCACATGGTACATCTCAAGAGCCAACTGTATCATCTCATGGGGCACAGATCCATATGCGTTTGCCAGATCAAGCCACACTACGTCCAGGTCTCTCTTTTCTGTTTTTGCTTTTTGGATTGCGTCCCAGATCATTGTGGCGTGTTCTACACAGCCCGCCACGCCTGGGATGCCACCTTTCTGGACTGACACATCCAAGTACTTGTTTTCCATCAGGTACTTGGTCAGCCTTGCTGCCATGACAGAGAAGAAGATTTTCCCTTCGACGTTCAGTAGTGATATTGGCCTGAACTGGCTAATGTCACTTGAGTTTTGCTCTTTGGGGATGTACACACCATCTGCCGTCATCCACTGGCCGCTGATCTTTTGGTTTCTCCAAGCCGATCGCAGCAGCCTGTGGAGCCACTCCAGCACCTTGGGACATTTCTTGTAAAGCTGGTAAGGTATTCCGTTTGGCCCTGGTGATGATTTGGCTCTGGCTTTGTCGACCACCTTCTTGATTTCCGCCAACGTTGGAGGCTTGCCATTGAACTGTTCCTCAGGGTTGGTTGGCCACACCAGACCTTGAATGTCGAGTGGTGCTTTGCTCTGTGGGTCAGAGTATGTTTTCCTCAGATGCTGCTCAAGAACTCCTTTGTCCACACTTAGGGTCCCAGATTTTGGCTGCTCAAACAGTGTTCTGGCAAACTGGAAGGGGTCTCTGAAGAAGCGCTCTTGTGTCTTCTTCTTTTTGCTCTTCCTCTTCCTCGCAGATTCCGCTTTGCTGAGGGCACTGTGTTTTTCTTTCAGGTCTTTCCACAGTTTTTCCAAGCCTTGTTTTTCAGCTGGCAGTGCGGTCTTCATTTGCATCTTGAGGTTTTTCTTTTGGACCCTGATCTTGTCCATCTTTTCTTGGCGTCTGGATTTCTTTGGAGGTGTTTTCTCTTTGGGTAGTTTTGCTCCATAGGCGTCTCTACATGTGGCATACACAATGTCCCCATATGTGGCTAGTTTGTGTTCCAGGGTGCTTTTCCCTATCAGTGCATCGAGTCTTTGGACGATTTTTGCATCCAGTTTCTCCCAATCTTCAGTTTCGTTTGCTCGTGGCAAGTTGAGTTTCAGGCGCCTGGCATCGAGGGCCTGTGCAAATTCCTCATCCGAACCAACAGCGTGGATGTCCTTGGCACTGTGGTTTAAATCCTGGCCTTGGTCTTCCGACGTCTTATCTGCTGATGCAGTGCGCTGCTGCTCATTCAGATGAGTCTTCACACATCCCATCTTTGTTCTGTGGATCTTCATGCCACGGGTGGTAGCGAAACGCTTTCCACAGACACATGGATATTCCATTTGGTCCATGTTCATAGTCCGTTTGGGATTTGCAGTCATGATTGGTTGAGCACCGATGGATTCATCATTCTCTCCCCTTTCGGTGAATCCTGGGAGCATCTTTTCCTTTTATTTTTAGTAGCCACATGTTTAAGGCAAAGTGGGGAGCCAGCCCACAGAGCCCTTGGTTCTGGTCTTTCCCAGTGTCCTCCGGTCTTTCCCGGACGTCCTCCGGCCTATTCCCGGAAGTCAATGGTTTACCCATGCATCAGTAGAAAGAAACTCGTGGAGAGCGTGGCAGCAGAGAGTCCTCAGAAGAGAAGCCCCCTTCAAGCAAGTGTTTCGGCCCTTATCTCCTGACACTCTAGGGGGGTTGGGCCACACCCGGTTCATGACTCCGGATGTCCCTCTGCTGCCCCTTTTTTTTTTTTTCCCATCTTGGGACGAGCCATGGCTGGGATTCGAACCCATGACCCTCTGGACATGCTCATTTTCCACTTAATGACTCGCGCTTTAACCACTGAGCCACAGGGACACCTGATATTTGTAGGGAAATTAAGCCTTATGAAGTTCACTTTTGTTCCTCCTTGACCAGATCCAGCTTGAACACCTCTCTGCCGCTTCTGCCATTGCTTTCAGGGCTCTGGTTTTTTCCTTCCCTGCAACTGAGAGCTGTTTCATGAGGCTGTATGCAGACGTTCCTACAAACCCCCTAGCTCCAATTTCTGCAGTGAGGACTTTGACCTGATAGCCTACTAGTGTTGTTGTTGATGATGATGTATTACTGTTGCTGTTGTTGTTGTTGGAGTTGTTGTTGTTGCTGCTGCTGCAGCAGCTTTGCTGATGCTGCTACTGCTGCTATGACAACGACTACAACTACAGCAACAACTACTGCTAGTACAACTTGAACAACAATAAAAAAATATATATATATATATATATATATAAAATATATATATAATGATAACTGCATTCCGTACGCCTCACCGCCCATTGGCAAGTGTTCGTGGATTTTCCCATCCACCACCCACACACACCTCTTCCCTCCACTCACCTACCCACCTCTCCCCTCCCTTCTCACCACCACCCCTTCCCCTTGTGCCACTCGTCCATTACCATTCTTCTGCCCTCACCCGTCTCCCCAAGCCTCCTCCTTCCCCTCCACCGCCACCCCCCCCCCCCCAAGCTCCCCACCCCCCACCCCCAGCCTCTCTCTCTCTCTGGCAGCGGCGTGGGCGGCCCCTCAATGGCATGCCGGAGATGCAGTGAGCCGTGGCGACATCAAAAGGCCCACACGTCAGCGCGGTCAGGCGTGGCCAGTGCCACGGGCCACGGAGCAGATGATGGGCCAGGGCTCGTGGTGGCCACGTGCCAGACCTCCGCCGGTTCCAGTCTACCCTCGACTCCCCTCTCTGACTAGGGGAGAAAGAAAAAGATACACCCGATGGTGCGGGTAGGACCCAGAAAAGTACTGTCCTCAACTGCCGAACACACCAGCTGGGAGCAATCCTGCACCACCCTTGGAAGCCTGCGCTGTGTTCATAGAGGGTGCAGGCATGCACAGAGCATTCCATTTAAGTCGTGAAGGGATATAATTGCTTTCTAGCAGATGCCATTGTGTAATGGCCATCGGATATGACACGTTAGAACCTCAATGGGAGCATTCCCATGGGGGTACCAGCCCATATTTGATGACTGCAGAGCCACCGGTAAAGAAACGCCACCGTCAAGCAACTGCCGTGTGCATTCCACAGCCTCACTCATTGCTGTTCCGCTGACAGGCGATGACAGTACAACTCCAGACACGGCCAAGCTTTCGCCATGAGGTCTGAAGAGAATCCCAGATCACCAGGACTTTCCCTGCGGTCAGTGGGTCTTTCCTTACCGTCACTGGGCCTCTCCCCAGAGTCGGCCAAAAGGCAGACAAGAAAAAGATACACCCGAAGGTGCGGAGAAGTACGGTCCTCAACTGCCGAACAAACCAGCTACTGGACTCACTGCGGCCTCGTGGGTCTAAACACTTGGTCTGACAAGCATAGATGCTTGGTTCGATTCTTGTTCCGGGGCTGGTGTAGGTTTAATGTATTTGCTTTAATTCCACATCCATCTTGCGCCTAAATTGAGGAGATGCATTTGTTCGTTCTACGTTTTCATTGTCTTCAATGTTGTGTGTCATGCCTGAAGAAGACCCAAGAGGTCGAAGCGCGTCCTGTCTTGTCCTGTAGTTTGTTTTGCCTCTGTCATTAGGCAGAACAGTCATTTGCTTCTTTGAAATTTGTTTTGTCTCTGTCATTCGGCAGAACAGTCATTTGCTTCTTTGAAATTTGTTTTGTCTCTGTCATTCGGCAGAACAGTCATTTGCTTCTTTGAAATTTGTTTTGTCTCTGTCATTCGGCAGAAGTCATTTGCTTCTTCGAAATTTGTTTTGTCTCTGTCATTCGGGAGAACAGTCATTTGCTTCTTCGAAATTTGTTTTGTCTCTGTCATTCGGCAGAACAGTCATTTGTTTCTTTGAAGTTTGTTTCCATTTCCAGTCTGTGGTCATCTCCCTTTGACACTGACCTTGTGTGCTGTGTTTGGTTGATTGATTGCTGTGGTCATCTCCCTTTGACACTGACCTTGTGTGCTGTGTTTGGTTGGTTGATTGCTGTGGTCATCTCCCTTTAACACTGACCTTGTGTGCTGTGTTCGGTTGGTTGATTGCTGTGGTCATCTCCCTTTGACACTGACCTTGTGTGCTGTGTTTGGTTGGTTGATTGCTGTGGTCATCTCCCTTTGACACTGACCTTGTGTGCTGTGTTTGGTTGGTTGATTGGTTATGTTTCCGTCTCCACCTACAGCCCCGTCCCCCTCACTGTCCCCACCCCTACACCCCCTCCCACTCTAAACTAGACATTCATAGCTGGTCAGAGTGCTAATGTTTCGAATGCAATGATATAAAAACATGTGGTGTGTGGTACATACGTAAATAAAACTATGTAAAGGAATACGCCAAACCTCTCTCTACTGAACTGTGTGTGACACCAAAAAGAAAAAGGAAAAAAAAAAACGAAAGAAATATCAACTTTGGAAAGCCAAATTTTCGGCAAATTGAACACAAATATCGGCATGCAAAACAAAAATTATCCTCCTTTCTTCCCCCCTTCCCCCCCCCCCCCCCCGCCCACACACACACACCCCCAGTGCCTCCCCAGTACTTCATACAGCCAATTGGGAAAGGTACCCATAGAATGAATGATAAGGGTGGGGCTTTTGGAGGTGAAACATGTAAAACAATCCTGCCTGGCAGTCGAAAAAAGGAAAAATTTGATAGATGTGGAGAGAGGTAAAAAAAAACAACAACAACGGAGGTACAGGGAGGTTGGAGGGAGAAGGCGGGAAGGGAAAGGGGAGAGGGGGAGGGGTGGGAGCAGGGCCAAGTTCTTGACTGAGGAGTCTGAGAGGCAGGCAATGGCGAGTTGATTTCCTGTTGATGTCGTCATCCAGATCTCAAGAAACGTCTCCTACTCTTTAGGGACAGAGCAGGTCGCCACACAATTGAGACACCCGACTCTTTAGGGACAGAGCAGGTCGCCACACAATTGAGACACCCGACTCTTTAGGGACAGAGCAGGTCGCCACACAATTCAGACACCCGACTCTTTAGGGACAGAGCAGGTCGCCACACAATTCAGACACCCGACTCTTTAGGGACAGAGCAGGTCGCCACACAATTCAGACACCCGACTTTTGTTTATTCGCTTTTTTTTCAACCTGCCAATCTTTTCTTTTGCCGGCCGACGGTTATCTTTAACCTGCCAACGATTATCTTTAACCTGACAACGGTTATCTTTAACCTGACAACGGTTATCTTTAACCTGACAACAGCTATCTTTAACCTGCCAATGGTTATCTTTAACCTGACAACGGTTATCTTTAACCTGCCAACGGTTATCTTTAACCTTCCGACGGTTATCTTTAACCTGCCGACGGTTATCTTTAACCTGACAACGGTTGTCTTTAACCTGACAACGGTATTCTTTAACCTGACAACGCTTGTCTTTAACCTAACAACGGTTTTCTTTAATCTAACGACGGTTTTCTTCAACCTAACAACGGCTTTCTTTAACCAGACAACGGTTTTCTTTAACCTAACAACGGTTTTCTTTAACCTGACAGCGGTTTTCTTTAACCTTACAACGGTTTTCTTTAACATAACGACGGTTTCCTTAACATGTCAACGGTTTTCTTTCATCTCCGTAGGTTGGAGAGGGGGGGGGGGGGGCTGCTAAGTTAGCTATGAGAAGACAAGACAGAGAGCCGGAAGTTAGAGAGCCAACAGATGATGATGATCACCATCATCTTTATTTTCAAGGGTAACAGATAAACAAATTTATGCTTTTTTACATCCGGCCCTTGCCCCACCTAGGGACTAAGAGTGACTAGCAACTAATTAAACATGACTAGCTACTAAACCATACAAACAAACCGAATTATCTTTACAAATATCTACAAACAAACAGATCTATCTTTACAAATACAAATAATGAACACGGAGCGCTCTCCCTACCGTTTACGAGTAGGTTCACAGACTTTGACGAATCAGAAAACCCAGTATATACAGGACTGTTTCAGGGACAGAGTTAAGAACGAAGGCCAAGGTTAAACTATGTAGGTTCTGAATCATCACTTTCCGATTGAAAAGCAGTCATTTTCCCTGTCAACACTCGTCATGTTTCTTATAACACACGTCATGTTCCATGTCAACAAAACGTCATGTTTCACGTCAACACAACACACGTCATGTTCCATGTCAACAACACGTCATGTTCCATGTCAACGCACGTCATGTTCCACGTCAACACAACACACGTCATGTTCCATGTCAACAACACGTCATGTTCCATGTCAACGCACGTCATGTTCCACGTCAACATCAAACACACGTCATGTTCCAGTCAACAAACACGTCATGTTCCACGTCAACAACACGTCATGTTCCATGTCAACGCACGTCATGCTCCCACGTCAACACAACACACCGACATGTTCCACGTCAACAACACGTCATGTTCCATGTCAACGCACATCATGTTCCATGTCAACATAACACACGTCATGTTCCATGTGAAAAACAACATCATGTACTATGTCAACACACGTCATGTTTTATATCAACACGCGTCATGTTCCATGTAAACAACACATCATGTTCTATGTCAAAAACAACGTCATGTTCCATGTCAACACACGTCATGTTCCACGTCAACACAACACATGTCATGTTCCATGTCAACAACATGTCATGTTCCATGTCAACAACACGTCATGTTCCACGTCAACAACACGTCATGTTCCACGTCAACAACACGTCATGTTCCATGTCAACAACACGTCATGTTCCACGTCAACAACACGTCATGTTCCATGTCAACACAACACACGTCATGTTCCACGTCAACAACACGTCATGATCCATGTCAACACAACACACGTCATGTTCCACGTCAACAACACGTCATGATCCATGTCAACACAACACACGTCATGTTCCATGTCAACACAACACACGTCGTGTTCCACGTCTGTCAGGCGACTATCGTTTCAGAAGATAGTCGCCTGACACACGTCAACAACACGTCATGATCCATGTCAACACAACACACGTCATGTTCCATGTCAACAACATGTCATGTTCCACATCAACAACACGTCATGTTCCATGTCAACACAACACACGTCGTGTTCCACGTCAACAACACGTCATGATCCATGTCAACACAACACACGTCATGTTCCGTGTCAACAACACGTCATGTTCCACGTCAACAACTCGTCATGTTCCATGTCAACAACACGTCATGTTCCATGTCAACAACACGTCATGTTCCATGTCAACAGGACACACGTCATCCTGAAGGCTTTGAGGTCAGGGCGGCTTCTAATGATGGTCAGTTTGGACTTCACTGCCCACGCCCCCTGACCACTCACACGCCCTCCTGACTGGCGGCCACAGCCGTGGGAATGTGTGAGTCTGTCCAAACCTTCAGTGAAGGTCAGCACAGCGGGCAAGGTCACTGACCGCTGGCCTGGTCACTCAGTCACTCAGCACTCACGGGTTTCCCTTCGGCTGGAATGCCGGTGGCGCTCACTGTGAGGAATTCAGGATTCCCCAAGTCAATGGCAAAGGCTGTCGTCGTCTCCTTTCGCTTCGTTTGTTTCATCTCAGACCATGCGTGCGGGCCACTCCATTCGTGTTACACCACTCCTCTATCAAACCACTGCACAGCTCTGGGTTACAGTAAAGAAAAGAAAAACCGCTGTGGACAGAGCTGGTGTGGGCGGACTTTTTTCCCTTTTTTTTTTTTTCTCCTTTTTTTCTCCTTTTTTTTTTTTTTTTGCAGTCCCTATCTACGCACGACGCTCATTCCGACCCCCCCCCCCCCCCTTCCTCCGCACCCCTGATCGTTGACAGCCACAACATGGCCCGGCACAGCGGCATTCCACACGGGGAGCAGTCAATGTCAAGTCGTCAAGAAGCAACCCACAGGAGGAGACACTGAACTGCTGCCGAGTCATTTTGATGATGTTCAGTAGCGCCTGTCCTGATCCAGCAAACGCAGGACACCAACTTCTAAGCCTCCTACTGACGACGATAATTCGCGGAGCAGGCGTGAGTGAGCTCTCCCTCCGGAGGGTTGGTGGGCAGACTTAGTGTGATACCTGACCTATGTACTGAGCCAACACGTAGAGCAGGCCTGGAGAATGCCATGGAAAGGACAGGTCACTGGGCACACAGACACGTAGAGCAGGCCTGGAGAATGCCATGGAAAGGACAGGTCACTGGGCACACAGACACGTAGAGCAGGCCTGGAGAATGCCATGGAAAGGACAGGTCACTGGGCACACAGACACGTAGAGCAGGCCTGGAGAATGCCATGGAAAGGACAGTTCACTAGGAACAAAGACTTGTTTCCCCACATACATCAGTATGACCGAGAGTCCCTAGGAAAATGCACACACACACACACACACACACACACACACACACACACACACACACACACACACACACACACACACTTTCAAGATGTAGCGGTGTTTTAGTTTACAATTTAGATGACCGCTTCTCTAATTCAGACAGCATTTAAAATGTAGTAACAGAAAGAGAGAGAGAGAGAGAGAGAGAGAGAGAGAGAGAGAGAGAGAGGCAGACAGGACAGAAAGACAGACAGACAGACAAAGACAGAGACACAGAAACACAGAGGGAGAGGGTGTTTAACAAGAAGTATCAGAGAGAGAAAGAGAAAACGAACGAACGAAATTTTGTTTTACCAGGGTAATGAGATAAGCTAATTGTACAGAGAGAGAGAGAGAGAGAGAGAGAGAGAGAGAGAGAGAGAGAGAGGGGGGGGGGACACAATAACAATGATTCTTTACTTTAGTACGGTAAAAGTATTGGCTTAGTTAGTCATTTTTCATACTTGCCGTTACTATTCTACGAAGCTAGTACTAAATGATACAACGCATGCATCAAAACATGATAATGCGAACAGACAACAACAAACCAAACAAACAAACAATAATAACCACCACCAAGAAGCAGGTGCTGACACGGGAAACAGAGAGGGAGGGAAGGAGGGAGGGAGGGAGAGAGAGGGAGGGAACGAAAGGGAGAGAGAGAGGGGGGGGGGACGGAGAGAGAGAGAGAGAGAGAGGAGAGAGAGAGAGAGAGAGTATTTTACATGTAAATATGTAGAGAGAGTGAGAGTGACAGACAGACAGATAGACAGACTGACTGACTAACAGACAGACTGACTGACAGACAGAGCGACAGGTAAACTTGATTAACTGAAGGATGGGAGGAAGTACGTCTTAGCAGGCCTGTAAAGGGGGATCAGGCCAGTTGTCAGTGGAGACAGGGGTTCCCTCCCCTGATGGGGCAAATCATAACAAGCCTCTTCACCGCCCACGGCTGCTGCTGATGCTGCTGCTGAGGCTGAAACCCAGGAAGCGGGGCCCCTTTCACCCCTCCCTCTCCCCCACCCCCACAACACAAAGCCTCCCTTTCTATGGTGATTCACTCGGGTCAAAAGTTCCACATTGTTGTCCCAGCTGTAAAAAGAGTAGATGTACACCATCAACAGGAAAAACAGGATCCTTGCACCATAAGTCACTGTCTGTTCGTCCTGGCTTTTCATTGTTTTGAATGTTACTCGTTCTGCCTGAAGAAAACCTAATCGGTCGAAACGCGTTAGGCTTGTTTTCGTAATTTGTTCGTTCCTTCGTTTGGCTGCCGGCTAATTCTCTTTGAGCTCTTGTTTTAATTTCTGCCTGCAGTCGCCCCACTCTGATACTATAAATTACACACCATTGAAATCATTTTCATTTGGCACGTCATGTGTCAGTCATCATCCTGCTTTTGACGACATCCGGGTCTCTAGGCGTCACACTGATGATGAGTATGTTCCATGCGCATGTCCAGGAAGTATCGCTAGGCAGCACTGACTTGGTAGTGATTATCACCGTAAGAAAATGACTTTTTTTTTAAACTTCACGGCAGATGTCTTTCGGGGCGCAACAGAAGATCATCAGTATCATATTTGGTGGGGTTTTTGTTTGTTTGTGTCCTTTCCAAAAGACCGAATGTGTCAAAAGCAGTGCAGATAATTTGACGTCATAGATACTGAACGTCGTGTGAACCTCTGTCGGTCCCATATGCGCACAGCTGACCGTAAACTAACAGCAATGCACACTCCCTCGCGGCTGTTGCCTACTCATTCTTTCCCACAGCTGTGCATGGCACGTGTTGTCCGTCACACCAGCTCCAGCGTGTGCGGGCCTTCAGCAACATTCCCACACACTGGATGATGCTTCGTTATCAGCATACTCTCTCTCTCTCTCTCTCTCTCTCTCTCTCTCTCTCTCTCTCTCTCTCTCTCTCTCTCTCTCTCATAGTGAGAGACCTGGCCGACCCAATTCTCACTGAACGCGCGTAAAGCAGACAATACTTTGGTATGTATTCATTCATCGGAAGGTGGAAGGTGCATTACTGTATTTCATCACAGACATCGCATTTTCTTTTGAAATAGACTTTCTCTGCAGTGGAGTCCATACTCAGTGCATACAGTACAATACAACCATTCGTGATTAGTCTACAAAACTTCCGAAAATAAATGCAAAATACTACTGTAAGGGTACGGTGCTGTTGTTAGCGTAAGGAGGGGGGGGGGGGGGATAAACGTCATAATTCAATGACGTAAAGTTAATCTCTACATGAAAGC
>CM065718.1:3260954-3340954 GCA_033310375.1 Conus canariensis | reverse complement strand
CTTTCTTTATCTTTTCTATTTTTTAACCTTTTTTACCCCTTATTTCTTTTAGCTTCCTGTACTTTTTTTGTACCTTTCCCCACCTGTTCCCACGTTTCCCTACCCTTCATTCTTCCAAGTTTGTCCTACCTTTTTAAAAAAATTTTCATACCTTTGTTCCTTAACCTTTCTCTACTGTTCTTTTTTTTCAACCTGTCCTACTTTTACGTATTTCCACCTTTCCCTAACGGTTTTTATTTCCACCTTTCCCTAACGGTTTTTATTTCCACCTTTCCCTAACGGTTTTTATTTCCACCTTTCCCTAACGGTTTTTATTTCCACCTTTCCCTAACGGTTTTTATTTCCACCTTTCCGTAACGTTTTTATTTCCACCTTTCCCTAACGGTTTTTACTGAGAATTCCCCCACCTTTTCTCTCTTTAATCTCTCCTGATCTGTTCCCACCTTTCTTCACCTTTCTCCACCTTCTTACCTCTGCCTGCCTTGTCCCATGTGTCCCTGATGTGTTTTAACATTTCCCTGCCTTGCCCCATGTGTCCCTGATGTGTTTTAACATTTCCCTGCCTTGTCCCATGTGTCCCTGATGTGTTTTAACATTTCCCTGCCTTGTCCCATGTGTCCCTGATGTGTTTTAACATTTCCGTGCCTTGCCCCATGTGTCCCTGATGTGTTTTAAACATTTCCCTGCCTTGTCCCATGTGTCCCTGATGTGTTTTAACATTTCCCTGCCTTGCCCCATGTGTCCCTGATGTGTTTTAAACATTTCCCTGCCTTGTCCCATGTGTCCCTGATGTGTTTTAACATTTCCCTGCCTCGTCCCATGTGTCCCTGATGTGTTCTTCTTTCCCACACTCCCCCACCCCCACCCCCACCCCCTCTTTTTTCTATTTTCGTTTGTTTGAACGTTTTCCACATTTTACCACTTTTCCCGTTTTTCTAAGTTTCTCTATTTTTTTTAACCATGTTTATCTAACTTTTCGTTTAAACCTTTCTCTACTTTTTATCATCTATCTCTAGCTTTTCGTTCGAACCTTTTTCTATTTTTTACAATCTTCCTCTAGCTTTTCGTTTAAACCTTTCTCTATTTTTTTTTATAATCTTCCTCTAGCTTTTCGTTTAAACCTTTCTCTATTTTTTACAATCTTCCTCTAGCTTTTCGTCTAAATCTTTCTCTATTTTTCATAATCTTTCCCTAGCTTTTCGTTTAAACCTTTCTCTATTTTTATAATCTTCCTCTAGCTTTTCGTTTAAAACCTTTCTCTATTTTTTTACAATCTTCCTCTAGCTTTTCGTCTAAATCTTTCTCTATTTTTCATAATCTTTCCCTAGCTTTTCGTTTAAACCTTTCTCTATTTTTATAATCTTCCTCTAGCTTTTCGTTTAAACATTTCTCTATTTTTTAGAATCTTCCTCTAGCTTTTCGTTTAAACCTTTCTATATTTTTCATAATCTTCCTCTAGCTTTTCGTTTAAACCTTTCCCTATTATTATAATCTTCCTCTAGCTTTTCATTTAAACATTTCTCTATTTTTTAGAATCTTCCTCTAGCTTTTCGCTTAAACCTTTCCTTATAGTGTCCAACTTTTTTTTCTATCTTTTCCACCTTGTTTGAAACCTGTTCCCCACTGTTCCTACTGTCTGCTCAACTTCTCCACTGTTCCTACTGTCTGCTCAACTTCCCCACTGTTCCTACTGTCTGTTCAACTTCCCCACTGTTCCTACTGTCTGTTCAACTTCCTCACTGTTCCTACTGTCTGCTCAACTTCCTCACTGTTCCTACTGTCTGCTCAACTTCCCCACTGTTCCTACTGTCTGTTCAACTTCTCCACTGTTCCTACTGTCTGTTCAACTTCCCCACTGTTCCTACTGTCTGTTCAACTTCCCCACTGTTCCTACTGTCTGTTCAACTTCTCCTTTCTTTTTCCTACTGTCTGCTAAACTTCTCCACTGTTCCTACTGTCTGCTCAACTTCTCCTTTCTTTTTCCTACTGTCTGCTAAACTTCTCCACTGTTCCTACTGTCTGTTCAACTTCTCCTTTCTTTTTCCTACTGTCTGCTCAACTTCTCCACTGTTCGTACTGTCTGCTCAACTTCCTCACTGTTCCTACTGTCTGCTCAACTTCTCCACTGTTCCTACTGTCTGCTCAACTTCCTCACTGTTCCTACTGTCTGCTCAACTCCTCCTTTCTTTTTCCTACTGTCTGCTCAACTCCTCCTTTCTTTTTCCTACTGTCTGCTCAACTTCTCCTTTCTTTTTCCTACTGTCTGCTCAACTCCTCCCTTTCTTTTTCCTACTGTCTGCTCAACTCCTCCTTTCTTTTTCCTACTGTCTGCTCAACTTCTCCACTGTTCCTACTGTCTGCTCAACTTCCTCAATGTTCCTACTGTCTGCTCAACTTCTCCACTTCTCCACTGTTCCTACTGTCTGCTCAACTTCTCCATGTTCCTACTGTCTGCTCAACTTCCTCACTGTTCCTACTGTCTGCTCAACTCCTCCTTTCTTTTTCCTACTGTCTGCTCAACTCCTCCTTTCTTTTTCCTACTTATCTTTCTAACTGTTCCCTGCCCTGTTCCCCTTGCCTGCTATTCATACCCTATCTCACCTTTCTCCTTCCTTTCCTCCCTTTCCCTTGCCTGTTCCCTTGTTTCCCTACCCTATCTCACCTTCTTTTCCCTTGTCTCTCCTTCCACCTTCCCCCTTTCCTGTCTATCCTACCCTATCTCACCTTCCTTTCCTCCCTTATTCCCCCCTCTGCCTGCTATCCATACCCTATCTCACCTTTCCCTTTTTCCCTTGCCTGCTATCCATACCCTATCTCACCTTTCCTCTTGTTCCACCCCCTTTTGTCCTGCTTATCCCTACCCTATCTCACCTTTCCCTTTCCCCTTGCCTGCTATCCATACCTCTATCTCACCTTTCCCTTTCTCCCCTTGCCTGCTATCCATACCCCTATCTCACCTTTCCCTGTTTCCCCTTGCTGCTATCCATACCCTATCTCCTTACCTTTTCCTTCTTTTCTCCCTCCTTTCCCTTGCTCTATCCATACCCTATCTCACCTTTCCCTGTTTCCCCTTGCCTGCTATCCATACCCTCTATCTCACCTTTCCCTTTTCCCCTTGCCTGCTATCCATACCCTCTATCTCACCTTTCCCTTTTCCCCTTGTCTGTTATCCATACCCCTATCTCACCTTTCCCTGTTCCCCTTGCCTGCTATCCATACCCTCTATCTCACCTTTCCCTTTTCCCCTTGCCTGTATCCATACCCTATCTCACCTTTCCTTTTCCCCTTGCCTGCTATCCATACCCTATCTCACCTTTCCTTTTCCCCTTGCCTGCTATCCATACCCTATCTCACCTTTCCCTTTTCCCCTTGCCTGCTATCCATACCCTCTATCTCACCTTTACCTTTCCCCCTTGCCTCTATCCATACCCTACTTCTCACCTTTCCCTTTTCCCGCTGCTATCCATACCCTTATCTCACCTTTCCTTTCCCTTTTCTCTCCCCTTGCCTTCTGCTATCCATACCCTATCTCACCTTTCCTTTCCCTTGCCTGCTATCCATACCCTCTATCTCCCTTTCCCTTTTCCCTTGCCTGCTATCCATACCCTCTATCTCACCTTTTCCTTTTCCCCCCTTGCCTGTTATCCATACCCTCTATCTCACCTTTTCCCTTTTCCCCTTGCCTGTCTATCCATACCCTCTATCTCACCTTTCCTTTCCCCTTGCCTTTCCTACCTATCACCTTCCTTTCCCTTGCCTGCTATCCATACCTCTATCTCACCTTTCCTTTCCCCTGCCTGCTATCTACCCTTATCTCCCTTTCCCTTTCCCTTGCCTGCTATCCATACCCTCTATCTCACCTTTCCTTTTCCCCCCTTGCTCCATCCATACCTATCTCACCTTTCCCTTTTCCCCTTGCCTGCTATCCATACCCTCTATCTCACCTTTACCTTTTCCCCTTGCCTGCTATCCATACCCTCTATCTCACCTTTCCCTTTCCCCCTTGCCTGCTATCCATACCCTATCTCACCTTTCCCTTTTCCCCTTGCCTGCTATCCATACCCTTATCTCACCTTTCCCTTTTCCCCTTGCCTGCTATCCATACCCTCTATCTCACCTTTCCCTTTTCCCCTGCCTGCTATCCATACCCTATCTCACCTTTCCTTTCCCTGCCTGTATCCATACCCTCTATCTCACCTTTCCCTTTTCCCCTTGCTGTATCCATACCCTCTATCTCACCTTTCCCTTTTCCTCCCTTGCCTGCTATCCATACCCTTATCTCACCTTTCCTTTTCCCCTTGCCTGCTATCCATACCCTCTATCTCACCTTTCCCTTTTCCCCTTGCCTGCTATCCATACCCTATCTTCCCTTTCCCTTTTCCCCTTGCCTGCTATCCATACCCCTATCTCACCTTTCCCTTTTCCCCTTGCCTGCTATCCATACCCTCTCTCACCTTTCCCTTTTCCCCTTGCCTGCTATCCATACCCTATCTCACCTTTCCCTTTTCCCCTTGCCTGCTATCCATACCCTCTATCTCACCTTTCCCTTTTCCCCTTGCCTGCTATCCATACCCTCTATCTCACCTTTCCCTTTTCCCCTTGCCTGCTATCCATACCCTCTATCTCACCTTTCCCTTTTCCCCTTGCCTGCTATCCATACCCTATCTCACCTTTCCCTTTTCCCCTTGCCTGCTATCCATACCTCTATCTCACCTTTCCCTTTTCCCCTTGCCTGCTATCCATACCCTATCTCACCTTTCCCTTTTCCCCCCTTGTCTGCTATCCATACCCTCTATCTCACCTTTCCCTTTTCCCCTTGCCTGCTATCCATACCCTCTATCTCACCTTTCCCTTTTCCCCTTGCCTGCTATCCATACCCTCTATCTCACCTTTCCCTTTTCCCCTTGCCTGCTATCCATACCCTATCTCACCTTTACCTTTTCCCCTTGCCTGCTATCCATACCCTCTATCTCACCTTTCCCTTTTCCCCTTGCCTGCTATCCATACCCTCTATCTCACCTTTACCTACCTGTTGTTGTAGCTGTTGTTCTTGCTGTTGTTGTTGTTCTTGTTCTTGTTTCATTTATCTCTATATTTTTGTGCTATTGTCTTCCTTTTCCTTTTTTTCAATCTTGCCAATATTTTCCAATTTTTGTTTAACTTCCCCGAATTCCTCAACCCTCTAGCTATTCATCAAAATTTGTTCATAACTGCGACGGTGAGGTGTATCCAAATTTCTTGTAAGAAGCGAGCGGGGATAGAGCGGGGGCGGGGGGTACTCATCCTCCAAGTATTCATAAAAGAGACGTTGAGAAGTATTCAAATTTCTTGTAAGAAGGGGAACGTGGGGTGTGGTGGGGGGGGGAGGGGGGGGTAGGCAGTAACTTTCCTAACGTTTGGAAGAGGATGTTGTCGCTTTTCCCAATTCGTATATGGGGACGGGGGAGAGGGAGGGGTACACACCATAATATTCCGACCATATTGTTTTGGCTTCAAGTATTGAAGGGGGCGGAGAGAGATGCCTGTGATTTTTTTTATGTACATGGCTCCTTCCATACACCGCACAAGTCCACAGACTAAATCAGCTAAATAAGGGACACAGCAGTGTGTGTGTGTGTGTGTGTGTGTGTGTGTGTGTGTGTGCGTGTGTGTGTGTGTGTGTGTGTGTGTGTGTGTGTGTGTGTGTGTGTGAAGGGCATGGAGGGTGTAGCTGATCAGCCATTGCTCTCCAGGGTTCTGGGTTCAACATCTGTCAGGGAAAAGGAGATATTTCTGTAAAATCATTGCATCACCAGACCCCCTCCCCCAAAACGCTTTGCATCACCAGACTCCCCTCCCCTCAAAACGCTTTGCATCACCAGACTCCCATCCCCTCAAAACGCTTTGCATCACCAGACCCCCCTCCCCTCAAAACGCTTTGCATCACCAGACTCCCATTCCCTCAAAACGCTTTGTATCACCAGACCCCCCTCCCCTCAAAACGCTTTGCATCACCAGACTCCCCTCCCCTCAAAACGCTTTGCATCACCAGACCCCCCTCCCCTCAAAACGCTTTGCATCACCAGACCCCCATTCCCTCAAAGCGCTTTGCATCACCAGACTCCCATTCCCTCAAAACGCTTTGTATCACCAGACCCCCCTCCCTCAAAACGCTTTGCATCACCAGACCCCCTCCCCTCAAAACGCTTTGCATCACCAGACCGCCCTCCCCTCAAAACGCTTTGCATCACCAGACTCCCCTCCCCTCAAAACGCTTTGCATCACCAGACTCCCATCCCCTCAAAACGCTTTGCATCACCAGACCCCCCTCCTCTCAAAACGCTTTGCATCACCAGACTCCCATCCCCTCAAAACGCTTTGCATCACCAGACTCCCATCCCCTCAAAACGCTTTGCATCACCAGACCCCCCTCCCCTCAAAACGCTTTGTATCACCAGACTCCCATCCCCTCAAACGCTTTGTATCACCAGACTCCCATCCCCTCAAAACGCTTTGCATCACCAGACTCCCATCCCCTCAAAACGCTTTGCATCACCAGACCCCCATCCCCTCAAAACGCTGTGAATGACACTTCACTCCTAGATTCCGTGGGCATTAAAATGATACAAATCAAAAGCTTTGCACGCATGCTAAACCCCATTCCATCTTTGATATAAAGAAATAGGCCGGTGGGATGGATGATAATATAAACGAACGACAAGCATGCACAGTAGTGTCGTGTTCTGATATCCTCGCTGGTGACAGTGTGTGTATTTCTAAACTGTGGGATTAAAACAGCCACAGAACTTCAAGGCTGAGGCAGATGCACTACAATATAACTGTGGGATTAAAACAGCCAGAAAACTTCAAGGCTGAGGCAGATGCACTACAATATTAACTGTTGGATTAAAACAGCCACAGAACTTCAAGGCTGAGGCAGATGCACTACAATATTAACTGTGGGATTAAAACAGCCACAGAACTTCAAGGCTGAGGCAGATGCACTACAATATTAACTGTGGGATTAAAACAGCCAGAAAACTTCAAGGCTGAGGCAGATGCACTACAATATTAACTGTGGGATTAAAACAGCCACAGAACTTCAAGGCTGAGGCAGATGCACTACAGTCAGCAGCCTGAACGCTGTATGGGAATAGAGGGGCCATACGTCCCAGAGTCTCCATCTTCTCCGATGCTTTCTCAGTACTGCAGGCTGTTAAAAATCAGCGAAACAAGGAACTCAACTCCCTTGTCTCTGCCCTGGCCATTCTGCAGCAGTCCACTGAGAACACCATCATCCACTGGATACCCTCACACTGCAACAGTCCACTGAGAACACCGTCATCCACTGGATACCCTCACACTGCAACAGTCCACTGAGAACACCGTCATCCACTGGATACCCTCACACTGCAGCAGTCCACTGAGAACACCGTCATCCACTGGATACCCTCACACTGCAGCAGTCCACTGAGAACACCGTCATCCACTGGATACCCTCACACTGCAACATGCATGGTAATGAGGAAAGTGACCGACTGGCAAAGGAAGGAGGACAGCAGACCCAACTGGAGCAGGAAGTCTCCTTTGAGGAAGCCAAAAGCATTATCAAGGAGAAGCAGAAAAAAGATGCCTTGAGCAGCACCCAGACTTCAACAAGGATACGTACTTCCTGCTGCCCAGTCCTGTCCAAGTGAGCACTGTGAGACTGAGGACAGGGCACTCCAGACTCAAACACCACCTGTTCACAAAATTCCACACTGGCGGAGTCTTCAGGGACCCCATGAGGGTACAGCCCCCCAATGATTGTGGAGCACTTCCTTCAGGACTGTCCCACACATCAAAAGCTAAGAGCAGAGACCTGGCCCGCCGACACATAGACGAAGGAGAAGCCCTATGGATCTCTGGAGAGCCTCTGCCGTACAGCAGCCTTCGTCAGTGCCTCTGGGGTTCCTGTCTGAGTGTATGAAAAAGAAGAAGAAGAAGAAGAAGAACAACAACAACAACAACAACAACAAGAACAACAAGAACAAGGAGAAGGAGAAGAAGAAGAAGAAGAAGAAACAGGTATATGCCAAGAAAAATAAACCTCTCACCACTGCTGACCCAGAGAGAGCCAGCCAGGGACGGAGAAAGAAGCTAAGAGAACAAATCACAGAGCAAGTCACAGAGCTAGTCACAGAGCTAGTCACAGAGCAAGTCACAGAGCTAGTCACAGACCTAGTCACAGAGCTAGTCACAGAGCAAGTCACAGAGCTAGTCACAGAGCAGAAATCACAGAGCAAGTCACAGAGCAAGTCACACAGCAAGTCATAGAGCTAGTCACAGACATCAGAGCTTGTCATAGAGCAAGTCATATAGCAAGTCCCAGAGCAAGTCTCAGAGCAAGTCACAGAGCAAGTCACGGAGCAAGTCACGGAGCAAGTCACGGAGCAAGTCCCGGAGCAAGTCCCGGAGCAAGTCACGGAGCAAGTCACGGAGCAAGTCACGGAGCAAGTCACAGAGCAAGTCCCAGAGTAAGTCACAGAGCAAGTCACGGAGCAAGTCACGGAGCAAGTCCCAGAGCAAGTCACAGAGCAAGTCCCTGAGCAAGTCACAGAGCAAGTCACGGAGCAAGTCCCAGAGCAAGTCCCAGAGCAAGTCACAGAGCAAGTCACAGAGCAAGTCCCAGAGCTAGTCACAGAGCAAGTCACAGAGCAAGTCACAGAGCAAGTCACGGAGCAAGTCACAGAGTAAGTCCCAGAGCTAGTCACAGAGCAAGTCATAGAGCAAGTCCCAGAGCAAGTCCCAGAGCTAGTCACAGAGCTAGTCACAGAGCAAGTCACAGAGCAAGTCACAGAGCTGGTCACAGAACTGGTCACAGAGCTAGTCACAGAGCTAGTCACAGAGCAAGCTCACAGAGCTAGTCACAGAGCAGTCCAGAGCAAGTCTCAGAGCAAGTCACAGAACTGGTCACAGAGCAAGTCACAGAGCAAGTCACAGAACTGGTTTCCGAGCAAGTCACAGAGCAAGTCACAGAACTGGTCCCAGACATCCAGACATTGACAGTCGACGGAGCAAGCCAGTGACCTTCACCATGACCTTACCTCTCAAGGGCGGCGCCCCGTTGGCGAAGAAGACCTTGATGTTGCGCCGCTTGAAGCCGTGGTGACGCAACATGCGGAACATGAGCCGCAGGTTGTCCAGGTGGCGGGGCCCACTTGTCTGACGGTTCCATCCCCCCGACAGCATCACGGCTTGGTCGCACACCTCAAACATCCGGCACGTGCTCTTGACGCCGCTATCATGAGTGGTGGAACAGCGGCGGGTGTTGTCTCTCAGGTGGTCACACACCACGCCGGCCGTCTCCTCCTCTGAGCGGAGTTCCGGGCACTTGCCGAAGCCGGCCAGCTCCGAGCGGCACTGCAGATGGTTCCGGTCCTCGTGCTGCTGGTGGTGGTGCTCGCCGGCCGGAGGGTGGTGAGAGTGAGAGGGAGAGTGAGGGCGGGAGTGCGACCCGCGCGTGGACAGGTGCACGACGGGAAGGAAGTTGATCTCGCAGCGTCTCGCGTAGTTTCGTCGTCGTGAGAGTCCTCTCAAGGCGTTGCGGCATCGGCGTCGTAAGGCAAGGTGCATGCACTCGTCTCCGTCTGAAGCAGCAAGGTATGAGTCAATAATCGGACCGAGGTATCTGTCTGTCTGTAGGTCCATCCGTGTATCTATTTGTCTCTCTGTCTGTCTGTCTGTCTGTTATATCTTTGTTTAGACAGACAGACAGACAGACAGACATACAGATAGATAGATGGTTCCTATATGCTAATAGATAGGTAGATAGACAGACAGACAGATAGATTGAGAGAGAGAGAGAGAGAGAGAGAGAGAGAAGAGAGAGAGAGTGATAGACAGACTTCAGGGGAGTATTGTTTTGTACATTTTCGTCTGCCTTTGAAGCGCCTGTTGAAGAATGAAAACTTACTCGTGTGCTTTGTATTGTAGAAAGTCTAATTTACTTCACATGTTATTTCGTGTGCTTATATTTTGCGCCCCCACCCTCTCCTCACCTTCCATGTGGCGGCAGTGGACTGGGGCGATCTAACGAGCAGCTCACAATCTTCATTCAGTGAAATACCCCCCCCCCCTCCCCTTAAACTCCCGCCCCGCCCTCTGGTGGCACTGACCCCATGACGACCTGATCCCACAACCATCGCCATCACACCACTCAACCAGATACACGCCCTCTCCCCGCCCCCCCCCCCCCCCATGTGACGTCACTGACCCCATGACGACCTGACCCCATCACCATCACACCACTCAACCAGATACACGCCCTCCCTCTTCCCCCCTGTGACGTCACTGACCCCATGACGACCTAATGACCTCATCACCATCACCACCATCACCATCACACCACTCACCCAGATACACGCCCCCCATGCGGTGACAGTGGCTGCGGGACACCCTGCTGTCCCCATCACCATCACCATCATCACCATCACCATCATCACCATCACCATCACCCTCATCATCATCACAATCATCACCATCATCATCATACCACTCACCCAGATACACGCCCCCCATGCGGTGACAGTGGCTGCGGGACACCCTACTGTCCAGGAAGAAGACGATGACCAGGTGGCCGAAGTTGGCGCGAGGGTGTGGGTCCACCACCAGCACAGCGTCATGCAGCCCGGACCCCGTCAGAGACTCCTCGGGGATGCTGGTGCGGAACTTGCCGTACGGCGAGGGCAGAGCCACGTGCACGTTCATCTCGTGCTTGGGCACTGTCACCAACGTTCTGAGGGCGAAAAAAGGGAGAGGGGGGTGAGGGAGTGGTGGGGGTGGGGGGTGGGGGTAAACAGTTGTGGTTTGAAGATGAAGTGTGTGTCTGCCTTCACAAAGAGGTGAGCCACTCTCTTACATGCTCCACGAACTAGTGATTAATACTCCTTCTACACGCTCTACAAAGATGCTATGAATACTCCTTCTACATGCTCTACAAAGATGGTGTGAATGCTTCTTCTACACGCTCTACAAAGATGTTATGAATACTTCTTCAACACGCTCTACAAAGATGTTATGAATACTCCTTCTACACGTTCTACAAAGAAATGCTTAATACTCCTACACGCTCTGCAAAGAAAAGATTGATACTCGTTAAACACGCCCTACAAAGAAGTGATCAATATTCCTACTACACTCTCTACAAAGAAGTGATCTATACTTCTACACGCTTTTCAAAGAAGTGGTCAACACTCTTCTACACGCTCTACAAAGAAGTGATCAATACTTCTACACGCTGTACAAAGAGGTGATCAATACTTCTACACGTCTACAAAGAAGTGGTCAATACTTCTACATGCTCTACAAAGAAGTGATCTATACTCCAACACGTTCTGCAAAGAAGCGATCAATACTCCTACACGTTCTACAAAAAAGTGATCAATACTCCTACACGTTCTACAAAGAAGTGATCAATACTTCTACACTTTCTACAAAGAAGTGATCAATACTCTTACACGTTCTACAAAGAAGTAATCAATACTCCTACCCGTTCTACAAAGAAGTGATCAATACTCCTACACGTTCTACATAGAAGTGACCACGACTGTGTGTACACGCCGTTCTCATTTCCCAGGACATGAAATCATTCACCTCGCTTCCCTGGTGAGACTACAGAACGGACGACACTCCGTCTCTCCCTCACCCCCTCCCCTCCCACCCTTCACCCTCCCGCAATGTTCAGAAGACGAACACACAACAACAACAACAACAACAACAACAGAGGTGATGATGGGATGTATGAAGACTGGAACACATACTCAACCTACAATGGTTGTCAAAGACGGACAATATTCATTTTGAGGAGAAAAAACATGGCAAGACAGAACTAGCAGTATAAGGCCGAGGAGCAGCAGCAGTAGCAGCGAAAGAAGTAGCAGTATTAGCAGTAGTCGAAGGAGGAGATGGAGGAGGAGGAGACGGAGACGGAGACTAACAGCAGTATCGGGAATAATTGCATCAACATTAGCCGAAGTTGGACGGTAGCAACAATAGATGTGTGATTTTGCGTTTGTGTGATACTCAATGTTAGGTGGGTTGCTCAAGGTCTGACCAGCGCGTTGGGCTAATGTGTAGGTCAGACATCTGCGAAGTCGTAGCCACGACTCTCATCTTAGTCATGAATTCATGATAAATCCATCACCTCTAAATCATGCGCAGAGTGGTCTTGAAAGTAAGCGGATGTGGTGCAGCGTATATGGACTAGTCCGCACGCAGTGACACCTCCTTGATGAAACTGAAACTGAAACTGAGGAGAGAGGAGCAGACTGCAGAGATACTGAAAACAAGGCAAAATGGAAGTAAGCATACTATACAAGGTGCAGAGCAACATTCAATTCACACACAGAGATACTGAAAACAAGGCAAAATGGAAGTAAGCATACTATACAAGGTGCAGAGCAACATTCAATTCACACACAGAGATACTGAAAACAAGGCAAAATGGAAGTAAGCATACATCCAGTTCACACACAGAGATACTGAAAACAAGGCAAAATGGAAGTAAGCAATAATCCAAATTCACACACAGAGATACTGAAAACAAGGCAAAATGGAAGTGAGCATACTATACAAGGTGCAGAGCAACATTCAATTCACACACAGAGATACTGAAAACAAGGCAAAATGGAAGTGAGCATACTATACAAGGTGCAGAGCAACATTCAATTCCACACGAGATACTGAAAACAAGGCAAAATGGAAGTAAGCATACATCCAGTTCACACACAGAGATACTGAAAACAAGACAAAATGGAAGTAAGCATACATCCCATTCACACACAGAGATACTGAAAACAAGGCAAAATGGAAGTAAGCATACATCCAGTTCAACACAGAGATACTGAAAACAAGGCAAAATGGAAGTAAGCATACATCCAGTTCACACACAGAGATACTGAAAACAAGGCAAAATGGAAGTAAGCATACATCCAGTTCACACACAGAGATACTGAAAACAAGACAAAATGGAAGTAAGCATACATCCAGTTCACACACAGAGATACTGAAAACAAGACAAAATGGAAGTAAGCATACATCCAGTTCACACACAGAGATACTGAAAACAAGGCAAAATGGAAGTAAGCATACATCCAGTTCACACACAGAGATACTGAAAACAAGCAAAATGGAAGTAAGCATACATCCAGTTCACACACAGAGATACTGAAAACAAGGCAAAATGGAAGTAAGCATACATCCAGTTCACACACAGAGATACTGAAAACAGGGCAAAATGGAAGTGAGCATACATCCAGTTCACACACAGAGATACTGAAAACAGGGCAAAATGGAAGTAAGCATACATCCAGTTCACAACAACACAGAATGTACGTAACAAAACGGTCAAAATTGAAGTAAGCATCCCCCTCTACTACATCCAGTCTCAACACACACACAAGACTCTTCTCTCTCGCATTCTCTCTCCCCTCTCTCTCTCCTCACTGAAAACATGGCAAAATGGAAGTAAGCATACTCCAGTTCACCACACAGAGACACTGAAAAACAAGACACAAATGGAAGGATCATACATCCAGTTCAACACAGAGATACTGAAAAGGCAAAATGGAAGTAAGCATACATCCAGTATCACACAGACTGAAGCAGCAACTGGAATGCATACACGTCCCGAATCGTGCAGTCAAATGGAAGTAGATACCATCCAGTTCACACACAGAGTACTAAAAAGCTGAAATGATGAGCTACACGTCAACGTACTGATACACGCGAATGTGAGTCTACATCGTACCCGAATCGTCTGAGTTCTACACGTCACCAGAGATACTGAAAACAAGGCAAAATGGAAGTTGAGCATACAATCCAGTTCACACACAGAGATACTGAAAACAAGTCAAAATGGAAGTAGCATACATCCAGTTCACACACCAGAGATACTGAAAACAAGGCACAAATGAATGAGCATCAATCCAGTTCACACACAGAGATACTGAAAACAGCAAAATGGAGTAAGCATACATCGTTCCGAGTCTACACAGCAAATGTAGAGCATTACACGTTAAACGATACTGAAGGCAAAATGGAAGTAAGTTCGTCACACGTCTGAACATCTGAGTCTACACGTCAACACAGAGATACTGAAAACAGGGCAAATGGAAGTGAGCATACATCCAGTTCACACACAGAGATACTGAAACAGGCAAAATGGAAGTGATACTCAGTTACACAGTCTGAATACTGATTCTCATTCAGAGATACTGAAACATGGCAGAAATGGAAGTAAGCATACATCCAGTTCACACACAGAGATACTGAAACAAGCAAAATGAATCGTACAGTCTACACAGTCTGAACAGCATGAGTACTACACTGTTGAACAACAGAGTTCTAACATGGAATGTAGAGCATACATCAGTTCACACACAGAGATACTGAAACGAGCAAAATGGAAGTAAGCATACATCGCACGTTCGACACACAGTGCTCTGATTACTGAGAAACTGAACAGGCAAAATGGAAGTGAGCATACATACCAGTTCACACCAGATGATACTGAAAACAAGACAAATGGAAGTGAGCATACATCCAGTTCCACACAGAGATACTGAAAACAGGCAAAATGGAAGTGAGCATACATCCAGTTCACACACAGAGATACTGAAAACAAGCAAAATGGAAGTAAGCATACATCCAGTTCACACACAGAGATACTGAAAACAAGGCAAAATGGAAGTAAGCATACATCCAGTTCACACACAGAGATACTGAAAACAAGGCAAAATGGAAGTAAGCATACATCCAGTTCACACACAGAGATACTGAAAACAAGGCAAAATGGAAGTAAGCATACATCCAGTTCACACACAGAGATACTGAAAACAAGACAAAATGGAAGTAAGCATACATCCAGTTCACACACAGAGATACTGAAAACAAGGCAAAATGGAAGTAAGCATACATCCAGTTCACACACAGAGATACTGAAAACAAGACAAAATGGAAGTAAGCATACATCCAGTTCACACACAGAGATACTGAAAACAAGGCAAAATGGAAGTAAGCATACATCCAGTTCACACACAGAGATACTGAAAACAAGGCAAAATGGAAGTAAGCATACATCCAGTTCACACACAGAGATACTGAAAACAGGGCAAAATGGAAGTGAGCATACATCCAGTTCACACACAGAGATACTGAAAACAAGGCAAAATGGAAGTAAGCATACATCCAGTTCACACACAGAATACTGAAAACAAGGCAAAATGGAAGTAAGCATACATCCAGTTCACACACAGAGATACTGAAAACAAGGCAAAATGGAAGTAAGCATACATCCAGTTCACACACAGAGATACTGAAAACAGGGCAAAATGGAAGTTGGCGTACTATGCAAGGTGCAGAGCAACATTCAGTTCACACACAACACAGACAATTGTACCGTCAACAAATACGTCTTCACAGTCACAAATTTCTTCTTCTCTCTCTCTCTCTCCTCTCTCCTCTCCATCTCCTCTCTTCTCCTCTCTCTCTCTCTCTCTCTCTCTCTCTCTCACACACACAACACACCACACCACACATCTCTCTCTCTCTCTCTCACTCTCTCTCTCTCTCTCTCTTCTTACCTCTTCTCTCTCTCTCTCTGTCTTCACTCTCTCTCATCTACTACACTCTCATCTCTACTCTCCTCATCTCTCTCTCTCTCTCATCTCACTCTATCTCACACACACACACACACACACACACTCAACACACACACACACACAGATGAACAAAACGGTTCTTTCTAGGTGGCTTTCAGTTGCATGTTGATGTGTAACACTGGTGCCAGCCCAAGAAGACACAACCATGGAGCAGTCACCTGTCTGAATCGTACTGAGCTCTACACTGACTGAATCGTTCTGAGCTCTACACTGTTTGAATCGTTCTGAGCTCTACACTGTCTGCTCTGAATCGTTCTGAGTTCTACACTGTCTGAATCGTTCTGAGCTCTATACTGTCTGCTCTGAATCGTTCTGAGTTCTACACTTTCTGAATCGTTCTGAGCTCTACACTGTCTGAATCGTACTGAGCTCTACACTGTCTGAATCGTACTGAGTTCTACACTGTCTGAATCGTTCTGAGTTCTACACTGTCTGCTCTGAATCGTTCTGAGTTCTACACTGTCTGAATCGTTCCGAGTTCTACACTGTCTGAATCGTTCTGAGTTCTACACTGTCTGAATCGTACTGAGCTCTACACTGTCTGAATCGTTACGAGTTCTACACTGTCTGCTCTGAATCGTTCTGAGTTCTACACTGTCTGAATCGTTCTGAGCTCTACACTGTCTGAATCGTTCTGAGTTCTACACTGTCTGCTCTGAATCGTTCTGAGTTCTACACTGTCTGAATCGTTCTGAGCTCTACACTGTCTGAATCGTACTGAGTTCTACACTGTCTGAATCGTTCTGAGTTCTACACTGTCTGCTCTGAATCGTTCTGAGTTCTACACTGTCTGAATCGTTCTGAGCTCTATACTGTCTGCTCTGAATCGTTCTGAGTTCTACACTTTCTGAATCGTTCTGAGCTCTACACTGTCTGAATCGTACTGAGCTCTACACTGTCTGAATCGTACTGAGTTCTACACTGTCTGAATCATACTGAGTTCTACACTGTCTGAATCGTACTGAGTTCTACACTGTCTGAATCGTTCTGAGTTCTACACTGTCTGCTCTGAATCGTTCTGAGTTCTACACTGTCTGAATCGTTCTGAGCTCTATACTGTCTGCTCTGAATCGTTCTGAGTTCTACACTTTCTGAATCGTTCTGAGCTCTACACTGTCTGAATCGTACTGAGCTCTACACTGTCTGAATCGTACTGAGTTCTACACTGTCTGAATCATACTGAGTTCTACACTGTCTGAATCGTACTGAGTTCTACACTGTCTTAATCGTTCTGAGTTCTACACTGTCTGAATCGTTCTGAGCTCTACACTGTCTGAATCGTTCTGAGCTCTACACTGTCTGAATCGTACTGAGCTCTACACTGCCTGCTCTGAATCGTTCTGAGTTCTACACTGTCTGAATCGTACTGAGCTCTACACTGTCTGCTCTGAATCGTTCTGAGTTCTACACTGTCTGAATCGTACTGAGCTCTACACTGTCTGAATCGTTCTGAGCTCAACACTGTCTGAATCGTTCTGAGTTCTACACTGTCTGAATCGTTCTGAGTTCTACACTGTCTGAATCGTACTGAGCTCTACACAGTCTGAATCGTTCTGAGTTCTACACTGTCTGAATCGTACCGAGTTCTACACTGTCTGAATCGTACCGAGTTCTACACTGTCTGAATCGTTCCGAGTCCTACACTGTCTGCCCTGAATCGTTCTAAGTTCTACACTGTCTGAATCGTTCTGTGCTCTACACTGTCTGCATCGTTCTGAGTTCTACACTGTCTGCTCTGAATCGTTCTGAGTTCTACACTGTCTGAATCATTCTGAGCCCTACACTGTCTGAATCGTACTGAGCTCTACACTGTCTGAATCGTTCTGAGTTCTACACTGTCTGAATCGTTACGAGTTCTACACTGTCTGCTCTGAATCGTTCTGAGTTCTACACTGTCTGAATCGTTCTGAGCTCTACACTGTCTGAATCGTACTGAGCTCTAGACTGTCTGAATCGTACTGAGTTCTACACTGTCTGAATCGTACTGAGCTCTACACTGTCTGCTCTGAATCGTTCTGAGTTCTACACTGTCTGAATCGTTCTGAGTTCTACACTGTCTGAATCGTTCTGAGCTCAACACTGTCTGAATCGTACTGAGCTCTACACTGTCTGCTCTGAATCGTTCTGAATTCTACACTGTCTGAATCGTTCTGAGCTCTACACTGTCTGATTCGTACTGAGCTCTACACTGTCTGCTCTGAATCGTTCTGAGTTCTACACTGTCTGAATCGTACTGAGCTCTACACTGTCTGCTCTGAATCGTTCTGAGTTCTACACTGTCTGAATCGGTCTGAGCTCTACACTGTCTGCTCTGAATCGTTCTGAGTTCTACACTGTCTGAATCGTACTGAGCTCTACACTGTCTGCTCTGAATCGTTCTGAGTTCTACACTGTCTGAATCGTTCTGAGTTCTACACTGTCTGAATCGTTCTGGGTTCTACACTGTCTGGATCGTTCTGAGTTCTACACTGTCTGGATCGTTCCGAGTTCTACACTGTCTGCTCTGAATCGTTCTGAGTTCTACACTGTCTGCTCTGAATCGTTCTGAGTTCTACACTGTCTGAATCGTACTGAGCTCTACACTGTCTGAATCGTTCTGAGCTCTACACTGTCTGAATCGTTCTGAGTTCTACACTGTCTGCTCTGAATCGTTCTGAGTTCTACACTGTCTGCTCTGAATCGTTCTGAGTTCTACACTGTCTGAATCGTTCTGAGTTCTACACTGTCTGGATCGTACGGAGTTCCACACTGTCTGCTCTGAATCGTTCTGAGCTCTACACTGTCTGAATCGTTCTGAGCTCTACACTGTCTGAATCGTTCTGAGTTCTACACTGAATCGTTCTGAGTTCTACACTGAATCGTTCTGAGTTCTACACTGTCTGAATCGTTCTGAGTTCCACACTGTCTGGATCGTTCCGAGTTCTACACTGTCTGGATCGTTCTGAATTCTACACTCGCGTCGCGTTTTTGCTTGTTTTGTGTGCTTACTTGCATTTTGCCTCATCATCCATTATGTTCTCGGAGACTCGTGTTGACGCTATAATGTTGGCAATAATCACCGGCTTAGTGAAAGGGCAGAAAAGCCATACATTGTTGATGTTACATTTAAAAGAGAAGAAAAAAGAGGGGGAAAAGGGAAAACAAAAGAGAGGATACTCGGAAGAGAGCTACTCTTCGACGAGGTGACACGAATCTGGGCTCTGCCTTTTAAGTCAGTTTACAAGGCTTTTTTCCGCCAGGGGAAGTAATCATAGGCAGACTAAACGAGTTCTTTTTGTGCACTTGTTTTCACTAAAGGTATAGAAAAATTTGAAACATCAACGAGTTTATCCAGAGACGCTTAAATATTCTGTGAAATATTTATTTTGCAGAGTTCTCAGTGATGTTTACGATCTCTAGAAAATGTATCAAAAACAACTCATGAACAGGCACACATCCCTGACTCGCCATTACATTTGTTGTCCAGTCATTGCATCTACAACCAACCGTTTATTTCATTAGGTTGTGCAGTTCTTACGTCATGAAATTTGTGATCATGTCAAGATGCTCAACGGCTTCTAGATTTGCTTTGCGATCGTAATATGTGCCATACATACACATGAAAATGTAATGGATCCATTCACTTTTGACGACGTTTGGTTACCGTAGATTGTGTGTCATGCTTGTTGATACAGGAACCAACCAATGAACGGGGCTGAAGACAATGTTCTCCTGGCGGAGGTCATCAATCGCGTGTCCTAATGATAGTAATGACACAGTTGACATAATGATATGATGATACAGTCTTGGAATAAATGATAATGCTGAAAACGCCACAGTGACGACAGTAACGATAATGATCATAACGGCAATGTTGACGATATGATGATAATAATGATGTTACAATGACAATAATGTTACAGATTGGGGGAGACAGCCTTGGTATAATGGAATAGACAGCCTCAGAACGAAGAGGTTAAAACAACACACACACACACACACACACACACACACACACACACACACACACACACACACACACGGGAATTAACTCTTTCAGTTGCTGCCTACTGTTACCTCCCCTCGAAGTAAAACAATTCTCTTTTCTCATGTAAACTGACGTACTCACAACAATTAAAACATGAAATCCTGTACTCCGAACTTTTTTTTCCCCTCTCCCATGCTGTAATAAACATGTCAGTTTTAGATGTTCATCTTTCATTTTGTTTTATTGAGGGTGGAGGAGGGGGCAGGAGAGGGAATATTTTGGAGCGAATCCGGATCACAGGGCGAATCCGGATCCGTTGGGCTTTGTGGGGGTGCCTGCTGTGCCTACCAGAATTGCGATAAGAAAAATACATATACACACTGTCTAAATGACCCACCAGCATAACCCTTAGCATCGTAGCTATGACTATAATATAACTATTGTGTACATTACCTACCAGCACTATAATCAATTTTAACTATACACGTATTTTCGGTACTGTGATCATAGTAGTCATTATGCACACAGGTACACTGTCAAAAAAAAATCTAAAAGCATATTTGTTATAATAACCAAACACAAAACTGCTACTGTACACCTATTATCACTATACAAAGCGTACACAGAGACACTGAATCACCACCAAGTATAAAACTGCTACTGTACACCTATCATCACTATACAAAGCGTACACAGAGACACTGAATCACCACCAAGTATAAAACTGCTACTGTACACCTATCATCACTATACAAAGCGTACACAGAGACACTGAATCACCACCAAGTATAAAACTGCTACTGTACACCTATCATCACTATACAAAGCGTACACAGGGACACTGAATCACCACCAAGTATAAAACTGCTACTGTACACCTATCATCACTATACAAAGCGTACACAGAGACACTGAATCACCACCAAGTATAAAACTGCTACTGTACACCTATCATCACTATACAAACCGTACACAGAGACACTGAATCACCACCAAGTATGTTAGTGAGATGAAACCGGGAAAGCAAAAGAACGTTTCGGAAAATGTAAACATAGGAAATTCTACACTTAAAACCAATGCACCCCGTGACAGATTTAAGGGGGAAAGATGCGAAATCCAACACAACTCATCTGCAATTCAGTACCTATCAATTACCTTTCTTCACGAGAAAGTCCTCAGCATTGAAGGAACACTAACCATGCCCCCCCCCCCCCATCCTCTCCGCCCACCCCCTCCCAACCCCCCATCACCGTTAACAGTCTAGCTCTCATCACTAGGACGTTATGTACTGTGAAGGAAATGATTAATTCTCATCAGCACTACAACTTAACCTAAAGTGAAGGAAAGAATTATTATTGTTCACTGTTCAGCATTAGAAAGTGATGGAAAATGAAAGATGATTATAACATCTACACCTTGTCACTCAAATGTGATCTAAAGTGAAGCGAATTATTGCGAGTTTAATCGTCGAAAATTGGACTAAAGTGAAGGGAATATTTAAGGCTTTTCAGCCGTAGACAGTGATCCGTAGTAAGTGGAATAACTACGACTGTAAGTAAGCTGTGAAAGAAATAGTAATGACTTTTTAATGATCAAAAAAGGCAAGGAATAATTATTTCAACTTATCGCCATATGAAAGACAAGCCATGAAGACAAGAATGATGACGGTGATATCATTCCAGTCATTAATGCCTTATCTAAACAAGACATGAATATCGTGAGTCATAATTATTCGGTTGACCTCCAGTTTTCTTCTATAAGGGGCTTCTATGAGTCGCTGACACAACACTGAACCATCAGATGATGACCCTGCTTACAGGGGAGAGCATCGTGTGGGGCTTCAATGAGTGGCTGGCACGATACTGAACCATCAGATGATGACCCTGCTTACAGTGGACATCATCTTGTGGTCGCTGAAACAGTCTCTTTTTATGACGAAAATTCTACTGACCATATTTTGACACTAAAAATGGACCATATCTACACTCTTCGAAAATGAAGAAAACCCTGCTTGTTACATTTTGGCAGGAGTAATTTACCATCGTATCAGCCGCATTCTGACCCCAGGAAATGACCATACCTGCACTCTTTGAAAATGAAGAAAACCCAGCTTGCTGCGTTTTCATACTAGCGTTTTACCATCGTATCAGCCGGATTCTGACCCCAGGAAATTACTATACATGCGCTCTTTGAAAATGAAGAAAACCCAGCTTGCTACGTTTTGACACGGGCATTTTACCATCATATAAGCCGCATTCTGACCCTATGAAATGACCATACCTGCACTCTTCGAAACTGAAGAAAACCCAACTTGCTACGTTTTGACACGGGCATTTTACCATCATATAAGCCACATTCTGACCCCAGGAAATGACCATACCTGCACTCTTCGAAACTGAAGAAAACCCAACTTGCTAAATTTTGACCCTAGCATTTTACCTAAATTTTGACCCTAGCATTTTACCATCACATCAGCCGCATTCTGACCCCATGAAACGACCATACCTGCACTCCCTGAAGGTGGTGAAGAAGACGTCCTGGCAGTCCAGGCTGTGTACGAAGTTGTAGGCCGCGGTGGCCCAGCGGTGCTGTCGGCTGTGGAAGCCTGCGGGGTCGGGCGTGTCGTGGTTCCACGACGACTTGTACCTCGGACGAGACAGTTCAGCACTGCCCCCTCCACTGAGCTGTCTAGAACTCCGAATGGTGCTGGCGCTGGTGCTGCTGGCACTGACATTGTCTCTGGACGGGTCAAGGTCACGGTGCAGCTGATTGTCACTGTGCTGCAGGGAGGGGGGCAGGGCACACAGTGTGAAGTGCACGTGCACAAAGAGCACCTGCATAAGGGCGGTGACGGAATCAGCATGGAGACGCATGGTGCTGATAGCTTTTATTTGCCCCCAAGTCTTCTGGAATTGCTTCAGAACAACCAGTCTAACACGCGCTGAAGACACACAGAGACAGAGTACCCAAAAAAACTGGGACAGCTTGGTCCTGTCTTTACTATGACGTCGTCTGAAGACAGAGGCACAGAGATCACGAGAGTCTTGGTGTATGCTCAACACTGGGACGATGACTATTGGGCAGTCGTAGTCTGTCCTGTAGACCTTCACCAATGATGAGCGAGGACAATCACTTGCTGGCAGGAAACCTCGTCAGCAATCCATCAGGCGATGGCGCTTCCTGCAGTCTCTGTCAACTGTCAGGCGGCAGGCGGCATGGTTCTTGGTCCTGGAATCCATTCCCAGTCCGCTGGTGGGTCTCCAGAGCACCTGTCCACCGTGAGGAAGGCCGCAAATCGCACTAACCAACTGGTGGAGATGGCCAGCGTCGGCAAGAACTGGATGTTGCGGATGAGGAGGAAGTCCGTTATTTCAGAGATTTCTTCATGAATTGTGAACGTTCAGGGAATTTGGGTCACTTCCTTTCCGCGTTGATTTCTGGATGAATTCGTGTACTTCAGTCGGAAGTTTCTATCTCCCAAAGTGTGGGAAAATTGCCCTGTTCTTTTTTTTCTTCTTCTAAAACTCGACCTTACGATCACCTTATAATTTTTGTCACTCCTCTACCAGTGAGTTCTTTTTTGTTTTTTCTTTTTTTTTTTAAGCTTCAGTTTCAGGTTCATCAAGGTGTTGTCACTGCCTGGGAACTAGCTTCAGTTTCAGGTTGATCAAGGAGGTGTTGTCACTGCCTGGGAACTAGTCCATACAGCTACACCACATCCGCTGTCTTTTTTTTTTTTTTTTTCAAACAAACGTAAATGGTGAAATTGAACAGCCTGTTAGACGCTATCCACCCGGACAAGCCAGTGAGTTGAAAATCGCTCAGGCCTCAGCTCTCCGTGTCTCTACGGGTCTTTCCTCCTGTGTGAGCGAGCGTGGTGGTGGCCCTCACTGCTCGCTTTGTGGCGTGGGCTGAGTGAGGCAACAAGTTAAATAAACTGCCGCCTCTCGTGCTTGACTGCCTCCTGGCTGGCTGGCTGCTGCGTCAAAGGAGTGCCGACACTGAGAGTGCCCCCCGCTGCTCCGCCTGGGCCAGCCACAGTCGCTGGCGCTGCCGCCCCCCACTGATTGGTCCGCGGGCTGTGGGGTCGACACCCACCTGCCCGAGACCTGCCGCGCTGATTGGCCGTCGGCGGCAGATCAAAGGGAAGGAACTCTCGCCGCCCGTGGCCACACGGGAGCGCCCCCTGGGAAGCGGTCTCTGTGACCCAGAGAAGAAGAAGGAGTAGAGCGGCCCCTTGAGCCAGTAGAGACGGGTGGTGTGGGATGGGGGGGGGGGGTGGAGGTTAGAGGTGGGGGGGCATCGACTTGGAGAAGCAAAGATCAGTGGGAACAAGGGCAGAAACAGAATGACTGGCCGCCGCCAAACGAAGGGACAAATTGCAAAGCAAACACGCGTTTCGACCTACTGGGTCTTTTTCAGGCTGGTTAAATAACAATGAAAACAAAGAACAATCAAGCAGTCGCTGATTTCTTCGATCCGGGTGCCGACTCCAGCGTGGGTGAAAAGCTGAAAGGAAGAACTGGAACTGAACAGAAGAGGGAAAAGGTTGGAGGGGAGAAGATACAGATTAAAAATTTTTTTTTCAAAGGATAATTATCATAATCGTTATGATGATGATGATGATGATGATGATGATGATGATGAAGATGATGGAGGGGAGTGTATACAGATTAAAATGATTATTTTCAAAGGATTATTATTATCATCATCATCATCATCATCATCATTATTATTATCATTTATTTGTTCATTATTTATTCATCGTTATTATAATATAAATAAACAAATAAATAATAATAGTATAATGATAATAGCAATGATAATAATAATAATAATGATGATGATGATAATGATAATAGTAATCATTATCATCATCATCATCATCATCGTCATCATCATCAACATCATAGCAGAAATAATAAACGCTAATAGCAATAAGTTCTTTGTATTGTTTATTACTGCAATAAATTGTTTGTTTGTTTCTTTGTCTTTTCAGGTTGAGAGTTTAAACCCTGGGGTCATCCAGCACAGAAGATGACCTGGTCGCTGCACATAATTCACGTGTTGTCGTTCTGGGGTATAGCGTTAGAGAGATCCTCGCCTCCCCCACTTCCCCCACTGTCCTCTAATGGTTTTCCCTAGGTGACAGATCAGTTGACGTGGTGTGCGCTATATCACCTCAATAAGCTCTGGACGTGGGTGTGCGCTATTTCACCTCAGTAAGCTCTCTCAGTTGACGTGGGTGTGCGCTATTTCACCTCAGTAAGCTCTCTCAGTTGACGTGGGTGTGCGCTGTTTCACCTCAATAAACTCTCAGTTGACGTGGTGTGCGCTATTTCACCTCAATAAACTCTCAGTTGACGTGGTGTGCGCTGTTTCACCTCAATAAGCTCTCAGTTGACGTGGTGTGCGCTATTTCACCTCCATAAGCTCTCAGTTGACGTGGTGTGCGCTATTTCACCTCAATAAACTCTCAGTTGACGTGGTGTGCGCTATTTCACCTCAATAAACTCTCAGTTGACGTTGTTATGCGCTATTTCACCTCAATAAACTCTCAGTTGACGTGGTGTGCGCTATTTCACCCCAATAAACTCCCAGTTGACGTTGTTATGCGCTATTTCACCTCAATAAAGTCTCAGTTGATGTGACGTGCGCTATTTAACCTCATTAAGCTCTCGGTTGACGTTGTAGCGCTATTTCACCTCAGTAAACTCTCAGTTGACGTGGTGTGCGCTTTTTCACCTCAGTAAGCTCTTAGTTGACGTGGGTGTGCGCTATTTCTCTCAGTTGACGTGGTGTGCGCCTTTTCACCCCAATAAGCACCCAGCTCACTACTACAATAAAAAGGGCAGCGTTTAGCCGGGAAAGGTCAAGGTGAGAGCTGAGGGTGAAGGGTGAGAAGTGACGATGAAGGTTGAAGGTGAAAGGTGAAGGTGTGAAGGTGAAGGGCGAAGAGTGTGACGTGTGAAGAGAGTGAAGTGTGAAGACGTTGAGGGGTGAAAAGGGTGAGGGTTAAAGATGAAAGAGGCTGACAAGGCTGAAGGTGTTAAAGGCGAAGGGTGAGGGTGAAGGCTGGAAAGGTGAAGGATGAGGAGGGTGTAGGGCGTGAAGGCGAAGGGTCAGGAGGGTGAAGGTGAAAGGTGAGGAGGGTGAAGGTGAAGGGTGAGGGAGGGGGAAGTGAGAAGGGTGAGGAGGGTGAAGGTGAAGGGTGAGGAGGGTGAGGAGGGTGAAGGTGAAGGGTGGTGAGGGGTAAAGGTAAGGGGAGGAGGGTGAAAATGAAGGTGTAGGGTGTGTGAAGGTGAGGGGAGGAGGGTGTAGGTTGTGAAAGTGAAAGGTAAGAAGGGTGAAGGTGAAGGGTGAGAAGGGGTGAAGGTGAAGGATGAGGAGGGTGAAGGTGAAGGGTTGAAGATGAAGGGTGAAGGGTGAAGGGTGAGGAAGGTGAAGGTGAAGGGGGTGAGGAGGGTGAAGGTGAAGGGTGAGGAGGGAGGTGAAGGTGAAGGGTGAGGAGGTGAAGGTAATGGATGAGGAGGGTGAAGGGGGTGAAGGGTGAGGGAGGGTGAAAGTGAAGAGTGAGGAGGGTGAAAGTAATAGGGTGAGGAGGGTGAAGGTTAAAGGGTAAGAACTGAGGGTGCAGGGAGGAGGAGAGGTGAGGGTGAAGGGATGAGACGTAAGGGTACAGAGAGAGGGGTGAGGGATACAGGGAAGAGAGGGGTGAGGGTGAAGGGGAGGGATGAGGTGAGGTAAGGGAGAGGGAGTGAGGGGAGGTGAGGGAAAGGGGATGAGGGTACAGAGAGGAGGAGGGGGTGAGGGGTGAAGGGAGAGAGGGGGTGAGGGTACAGTTAGAGGATGAGGGTGAGGGAAGGGTAGAGGTGAGGGTGAGGGTGAAGGGAGAGGGGGTGAGGTACAGTTAGAGGATGAGGGTGAAGGGGAGGGGTGAGGGTGAAGGGAGAGGTGAGGGTTGAAGGGAGGGGGTGAGGGTACAGTGTAGAGGAGGAGGGGTTGAGGAGAGGGGGTGAGGGTGAAGGGAGAGGGGTGAGGGTGAAGGGAGAGGGGTGAGGGTACAGTTAGAGGATGAGGGTGAAGGGAGAGGGGTGAGGGTGAAGGGAGAGGATGAGGAGGGTGAAGGGAGAGGGGTGAGGTGTACAGGAGAGGGGTGAGGGTACAGGTGAGAGGATGAGGGTGAAGGGAGAGGGGTGGAGGGGTGAAGGGAGAGAGGATGGAGGTGAAGGGAGGGTGAGGGTACAGGGGAGAGGGGGTGAGGGTGAAGGGAGAGGATGAGGGTACAGGAGAGGGATGAGGGTGAAGGGAGGAGGATGAGGGTACAGAGAGGTGAGGTGGTGAGGGTGAAGGGAGGGAGAGGGGTGAGGGTGAAGGGAGAGGGTAGGTGAGGGTAGGTGTACAGGGAGAGGATGAGGGTGAAGGGAGAGGGATGAGGGTGAAGGGAGAGGGTGATGAAGGGTGAGGGTAGGGAGAGGGTGAGGGTGACAGGAGGGAGGGAGGTGAGGGTGACAGGGAGAGGATGAGGGTGAAGGGAGAGGGGTGAGGGTACAGGGAGAGGATAAGGGTGAAGGGAGAGGGGTGAAGGTACAGGTAGAGGATGAGGGAGAAGGGTGAGAGGTGGGGGAGCAGGGAGAGGATGAGGGTGAAGGGAGAGGGGTGATGGTACAGGGAGAGGGGTTAGGGTACAGGGAGAGTGGTGAGGTTACAGAGAGAGGGGTGAGGGTGAAGGGAGAGGGGTGAGGGTACAGGGAGCGTGGTGAGGGTACAGGTAGAGGATGAGGGTGAAGGGAGAGGGGTGAGGGTGAAGAATAGGGAGTGGCGGTAAAGGGAGAGGGGTGAGGGTACAGAGAGAGGGGTGAGGGTACAGGGAGAGGATGAGGGTGCAGGGTGAGAAGTGGGGGTACAGGGAGAGGGGTGAAGGTGAAGGGTGAGGAGTGGGGATCATAGAGAGGGGTGAGGGTGAAGGGTGAGGAGTGGGGGTACAGGGAGAAGGGTGAGGGTGAAGGGTGATGAATGATGGTCAGAGAGAGGGTGGTGGAGGGTGAAGGGTGAGGTGGGGGTACAGTGAGAGGGGTGAGGGTGAAGGGTGATGATTGGGGGTCTGAGAGAGGGGTGAGGGTGAAGGGTGAGGAGTGGGTGTACAGGGAGAGGGGTGAGGGTGAAGGGTGAGGAGTGGCGGTACAGGGAGAGGGGTGAGGGTGAAGGGTGAGGAGTGGGTGTACAGGGAGAGGGGTGGGGGTGAAGGGTGAGGAGTAGGGGTACAGAGAGAGGGGTGAGGGTGAAGGGTGAGGAGTGGGGGTCAGAGAGAGGGGTGAGGTGAAGGGTGAGGAGTGGGGGTACAGGGAGAGGGGTGAGGGTGAAAGGTGAGGAGTGGGGGTACAGGGAGAGGGGTGAGGGTGAAGGGTGCGGAGTGGGGGTACAGAGAGAGGGGTGAGGGTGAAGGGTGATGAGTGGGGGTACAGGGAGAGGGGTGAGGGTGAAGGGTGAGGAGTGGGATCAGAGAGAGGGGTGAGGGTACAGGAGAGGGGTGAGGTGAAGGGTGAGGAGTGGGGGTACAGGGAGAGTGGTGAGGGTACAGAGAGAGGGGTGAGGGTGAAGGGTGAGGAGTGGGGGTACAGGGAGAGGGATGAAGGTGAAGGGTTAGGAGTGTGGGTACAGGGAGAGGGGTGAGGGTACAGAGAGAGGGGTGAGGGTGAAGGGTGAGGAGTGGGGGTACAGGGAGAGGGGTGAAGGTGAAGGGTGAGGAGTGGGGGTCAGATAGGGGTGAGGGTGAAGGGTGAGGAGTGGCGGTCAGAGAGAGGGGTGAGGGTGAAGGGTGATGAGTGGGGGTACAGAGAGAGGGGTGAGGGTGAAGGGTGAGGAGTAGGGGTACAGGGAGAGGGGTGGGGGTGAAGGGAGAGGGGTGAGGGTACAGGGAGAGGGGTGAGGGTGAAGGGTGAGGAGTGGGGGTACAGGGAGAGGGGTGAGGGTGAAGGGTGAGGAGTGGGGGTACAGGGAGAGGGGGAGGGTGAAGGGAGAGGGGTGAGGGTACAGTGAGAGGGGTGAGGGTGAAGGGTGAGGAGTGGGGGTACAGGAGAGGGGTGAGGGTGAAGGGTGAGGAGTGGGGGTACAGGGAGAGGGGTGAGGGTGAAGGGTGAGGAGCGGGGGTACAGGGAGAGGGGTGAGGGTACAGGGAGAGGGGTGAGGGTGAAGGGTGAGAAGCGGGGGTACAGGGAGAGGGTGAGGGTACAGGGAGAGGGGTGAGGGTGAAGGGTGAGGAGTGGGGGTACCGGGAGAGGGGTGAGGGTACAGAGAGAGGGGTGAGGGTGAAGGGTGAGGAGCGGGGTACAGGGAGAGGGTGAGGGTGAAGGGTGAAAGGTGAGGGTACAGAGAGAGGGGTGAGGGTGAAGGGTGAGGAGTGGGGGTATAGGGAGAGGGAGAAGGGGGAGGTTGAAAGGTGAGGGATGAGGGTGAGGGCGGAAGACTGAGTGTCGTGATTAGGGCTGCCCTGTGAACAGGGAGGGGTGAAGGTGAGGTGGGGGAGTGGGAGTGCTTGCATGAACATTTAAAAAATCCTAGAACGACTCCAAAAGAGATCAGAGAGAAATTCCATGAACTCTGATCACACAGAGTATACAAGACGGTTACACACAAAGAAGGGACTACACAAACACACGCGATTCGACACAGCAAGGCAGTAAGCAAAGTAGTGAACAAATCACTGGAGGAACAAATCAACAAGGCAGGAGGCAAAGTAGTGAACAAATCACTGGAGGAACAAATCAACAAGGCAGGAAGCAAAGTAGTGAACAAATCACTGGAGGAACAAATCAACAAGGCAGGAAGCAAAGTAGTGAACAAATCACTGGAGGAACAAATCAACAAGGCAGGAAGCAAAGTAGTGAACAAAACACAGGAGTAAACAAACAAAACAGGAGCTCCAACACGGAACAAGCCATAGCGTCGGTGGAGAGGGGTGGTAGGGTGGTAGGGTGGGGGTCCTGAGTAAATGTGTGTGTGTGTGTGTGTGTGTGTGTGTGTTGTGGTGTGTGTGTGTGTGTGTGTGTGTGTGTGTTTGGAGGCGTGAGAGAGTTTCTAAATGTGTGTGTGTGTGTGTGTGTGTGTGTGTGTGTGTGGTGTGCGTGCGCGCGCGCGCGCGCGCGCGTGTGTGTGTGTGTTTGTGTGTGTGTGTGTGTGTGTGTGTGTGTGTTGGAGGCGTGAGAGAGTTTCTAAATGTGTGTGTGTGTGTGTGTGTGTGTGTGTGTGTGTGTGTGTGTGTGTGTGTGTGTGTGCGCGCGCACGCGTGCGATGGGAGGAAAGTGCAATGGGAGGTAAACACAAGGAAGGGTGAAGAAGGAGGAGGGGGAGCAAGTTGGCGAAGAGGAACGCGGTGAGTGTGTGTGTATGGGCGGGGGGGGGGGGGGGGGACGCGGTTGATGCACGGACGAGTGATCGCCGCTTTGCCTGTGTTGCACAAGGCGGACGTGTGTTGTACAAGCCGTTGGAAGGCGAGTAAGGGGAAGAAAAGCGTGAAGATGACGTTAGAGCCACGTCAGATGAACTGCTATGCCCAGCAGTCTGATCCATCAGGCCTGGTATTGTGAAGGTGACGTTAGAGCCACGTCAGTGAACTGCTGTGCCCAGCAATCTGATCCATCAGGCCTGGTATTGTGAAGGTGACGTTAGAGCCACGTCAGGTGAACTGCTGTGCTCAGCAATCTGATCCAGCAGTCAAGGTGACGTTAGAGCAACGTCAGGTGAACTGCTGTGCTCAGCAATCTCATCCATCAGGCGGTATTGGAGGTGTCTGTAGCTGAAACCAGTCTGCTTTCACAGAATAGTTGTCAAATGACTCACAGAGTGTACCGTCACACAAAAAACAGCTGTCTAGAATTTTTACTTTTCATGTGTGATAACATCCGTTTTGAAGCTCACCCGTGAAAGGTCTAGCTGCAAAGTGAGACGACTGCAGGCGAAATTTAAAAGCACACCGTGAAAGATCTAGCTGCAAAGTGAGACGACTGCAGGCGAAATTTTGAAGCACACCGTGAAGATCTAGCTGCAAAGTGAGACGATGCAGGCGGAATTTGAAGCACACCCGTGAAAGATCTAGCTGCAAAGTGAGACGACTGCAGGCGGAAATTTGAAGCACACCCGTGAAAGATCTAGCTGCAAAGTGAGACGACTGCAGGCGGAAATTTGAAGCACACCCGTGAAAGATCTAGCTGCAAAGTGAGACGACTGCAGGCGGAAATTTGAAGCACACCCGTGAAAGATCTAGCTGCAAAGTGAGACGACTGCAGGCGGAAATTTGAAGCACACCCGTGAAAGACTAGCTGCAAAGTGAGACGACTGCAGGCGGAAATCTAAACAAATCTTAAATAAATGTTAGCGAACCGCCATGAGAAACGTGGACAAACGAGTCACAAGACTAAACTTCTATGTTTTGTCTTGTGACTCGTTTGTCCACGTTTCTCTTGGCGGTTCGCTAACATTTATTTAAGATTCGTGAAAGATATGTTTTTGCAACATACAAATCTTTGCTCTCGTTTGGTCGTGTTTTTTCTCCATTCATATTCACAACTTTTTACCGCTGTAATGTTTAACTGACACAGTAGTACTCTACTCTTGAGATCTTTGTTTCATGTCGCAAAATTCCACTCATGTGAAAGTATCGGTGATTTCATACACGGAACAGACAATACAATCACATGTTTTATGCCATTTGGGGGAGCAATTGTTAGTGCGTTGTTTTAGGTCTCTTCTTTGTAACACCTGAAAGACACGTTTGTTGACATTTTTCACTTGTATGCTTTGTTTTATGCATTAAATAACCGTTACTGTTCATTTTGTTTCATTTGTGTTTTGGTTTAATACCAGTAAAACTGCATACTTCATGGAAGAGGAAAGGATGAGAAAGGGAGGGACTGTGGGAGGAATTTTCCTTCTTTTTTTGTTGTTTTGTTGTTTTGTTCTGTTTTGTTCTGTTTTGTTCTGTTGTTTTGTTTGTTCTGTTTTGTTCTGTTTTGTTTGTTTGCTTTTTTTCTTTTAAGAACTGAGTGTGGAGTTCAGAACATTGTCTGTGTTGTGAACCAGCAATCCGTGACAGTTTTGTTTCATTTTGGACAGTGAGAGGCCGGTGTCATACTATGACGTTGTGTGAGACTATTTCAGTCCCAGTGGGAAAGAACGCGATTATCGCCCTTTGAAGAAGATTAGCGAGGTAATGCGGATGCCGCGTGTTTGCGGATGTTTGCTAAGCCTTTGTTCACAGGAACGCAGTTGTTCGTGTGGCGACAGTCTTCCCAGCGCTGTTCGTTTCACCTGGCTGATTAAGAGACAGGTGGAGTGGCTTAGTTGACACGCCCCGTCTCAGCTTACTTGAAAGATGATTGTCACGGCTTGGCCTGTTACTCCACCACTAAGTGCCTGATAATAGCTGCAACGTTATGACCAGTTTGCTATTTCCTGTCGGGACGGGATTGGTAATCGCTAATCTCTCTCTCTCTCTCTCTCTCTCTCTCTCTCTCTCTCTCTCTCTCTCTTGTACACCAGAGAGGCGGAGGGGAGAGAGGGAAGAAGGAGAGAAGGCGTGAGAAGGAGGGACGGAGGGAGGGGGTGGGTGGAGACAGCTATAAAGGGAAAGCATAAGTCAAACTTTTCAAAGTCCGGCGTGCTGGCCTAATAGGGTTAACAAGTGCGTTGCTCCCACGGCAAGTACACCCCCAGCTTTTAAGCCCCCCCCCCCCCGCCCCCCCCTACATCCAGGTTACCACCCCACATCCCCCCCCCCCTTCCCTCCCCACAGCTACACCCTCGCCTCTACGTCCCCTTCCTCACCCCTCCTCCCTTCCCACCACCTCGCCCACTCCTATCACCAGCCGTTTTCGACATCTAGGTTTTGGGCACCTAAGGATAGGTATTTTCTCACTCCCCCCCCCACTGTCCCGACGTTACAGTCTAGTCGATGTCTCTAGTGTACGTCACTTTTCCACTCCCCTCCTCTTGCCCTCCACACCAACCATTCGCCCCACCCATCCCCACTATTCCCTTGCTTTCTCTTTTTTCCTGGATGGTTGGAGTATAGAATTGCCTAGCATCTCCCTTCTAAACCATGTCCCATGTTATCAGTTGTGAGGGGTGGACATGTTTCATCTCCCCATCCCTCCACTCCCTGTTCCAACCCTCCCCATATCTCAGTCTTATGGAGGTGGACATGTATCTTCCTTGACTCCTATCAAACCATTATACATGGGTACAGTGGAGGGTGGAATGTACTCCCTGTCGCAACACCATTCTACAGGGTACAGTGGAGGGTGGACATGTATCTCCCCATGACTCCCTGTCCAAGGCCATTCTACAGGGTACAGTGGAGGGTGGCATGTATTCCATGACTCCCTGTCCAAGGCCATTCTACAGGGTACAGTGGAGGGTGGACATGTATCTCCCCATGACTCCCTGTCCAAGGCCATTCTACAGGGTACAGTGGAGGGTGGACATGTATCTCCCCATGACTCCCTGTCCAAGGCCATTCTACAGGGTACAGTGGAGGGTGGACATGTATCTCCCCATGACTCCCTGTCCAAGCCATTCTACAGGGTACAGTGGAGGGTGGACATGTATCTCCCATGACTCCCTGTTCAAACCATTCTACAGGGTACAGTGGAGGGTGGACATGTATCTCCCCATGACTCCCTGTCCAAGGCCATTCTACAGGGTACAGTGGAGGGTGGACATGCATGACTCCCTGTCCAAGACCATTCTACAGGGTACAGTGGAGGGTGGACATGTATCTCCCCATGACTCCCTGTCCAAGGCCATTCTACAGGGTACAGTGGAGGGTGGACATGTATCTCCCCATGACTCCCTGTCCAAACCCATTCTACACAGTGCAGAGGAAAGCGAAGAAAGGGGGTGGAGGAGACATACATCAAATTGTCTTTGCGAAATGCTTTTTGCGTGTGGGGCAGACCGGATGAGTCGGGAAGTATGGGAAAGAGCAGAACAGCACTGAGACTGGTGATGCTGAACAGTACATTGTGTTGTGTCTGTAATGAACAGCACTGGGACTGGTGATGCTGAACAGTACATTGTGTTGTGTCTGTAATGAACAGCACTGGGACTGGTGATGCTGAACAGTACATTGTGTTGTGTCTGTAATGAACAGCATGGGGATTGGTGATGCTGAACAGTACATTGTGTTGTGTCTGTAATGAACAGCACTGGGACTGGTGATGCTGAACAGTACATTGTGTTGTGTCTGTAATGAACAGCATGGGGATTGGTGATGCTGAACAGTACATTGTGTTGTGTCTGTAATGAACAGCATGGGGATTGGTGATGCTGAACAGTACATTGTGTTGTGTCTGTAATGAACAGCACAGGGATTGGTGATGTTGAACAATACATTGTGTCTGTAATGAACAGCACAGGGATTGGTGATGTTGAACAGTACATTGTGTCTTTAATGAACAGCACAGGGATTGGTGATGTTGAACAGTACATTGTGTCTGTAATGAACAGCACTGGGACTGGTGATGTTGAACAGTACATTGTGTCTGTAATGAACAGCATGGGGATTGGTGATGTTGAACAGTACATTGTGTCTGTAATGAACAGCACAGGGATTGGTGATGTTGAACAATACATTGTGTCTGTAATGAACAGCATGGGGATTGGTGATGTTGAACAATACATTGTGTCTTTAATGAACAGCACAGGGATTGGTGATGTTGAACAGTACATTGTGTCTGTAATGAACAGCACGGGGATTGGTGATGTTGAACAGTACATTGTGTCTGTAATGAACAGCATGGGGATTGGTGATGTTGAACAGTACATTTTGTCTGTAATGAACAGCATGGGGATTGGTGATGTTGAACAGTACATTGTGTCTGTAATGAACAGCATGGGGATTGGTGATGTTGAGCAGTACATTTTGTCTGTAATGAACAGCATGGGGATTGGTGATGTTGAACAGTACATTTTGTCTGTAATGAACAGCATGGGGATTGGTGATGTTGAACAGTACATTTTGTCTGTAATGAACAGCATGGGGATTGGTGATGTTGAACAGTACATTGTGTCTGTAATGAACAGCATGGGGATTGGTGATGTTGAACAGTACATTGTGTCTTTAATGAACAGCACTGGGATTGGTGATGTTGAGCAGTACATTTTGTCTTTAATGCAGGAAAGCACGACATAGTCTGAAAAAAGTCTGAAGTCTGATATACCACGGGTAAAATTCCGTCCTAGTGGCTAGTTCTGACCAGCGGCGGCATTCAACGTGGCGATGACGTGTGGTTATGATCGTGGGAATTCTCCCCGTGTTCCATTCAGCAGATCCAGGGCTGTGCCCAGTCAGGCGTGCAGGCGGTACAGGTATGCAGGACTGGAAGCACTTCGCCCACATTCCTGCAGCACAATGGTGTGTGTGTGTGTGTGTGTGTGTGTGTGTGTGTGTGGTGTGTGTGTGTGTGTGTGTGTGTGTGTGTGTGTGTGTTGAGGGGGGAGGGGTCTGTGTGTTATGTGTGCATTTGTGTGTGTGTGTGTGTGGTGTGTGTGTGTGTGGTGTGTGTGAGTAGAGAGAGAGAGAGAGAGAGAGAGAGAGAGATGTGTATGTGAGCGTTGCGTCTGGTGTGGTGTATGTGTGCGTGTGTGCGTGCTTGTGTGTGTATGCGTGTGTGTGTACACGCGCGCGTGGGCGTGTGTGTGTGTGTGTGTGTGAGAGAGAGAGAGAGAGAAAAGAGAGAGAGAGAGAGGACAGAAAGACAGACAGATCATGTGTGTGTGAGATATGTGAGAGAGAGAGAGAGAGAGAGAGAGAGAGAGAGAGAGAGAGAGAGAGAGAGAGAGAGATTATGTGCATGTGAGATAGAGTGTGCGTCTAGTGTGTGTATATGTGTTATGTGTGTGCGCATGCGCGCGCGCGCGCGCGCGCGTGTGTGTGTGTGTGTGTGTGTGTGAGAGAGAGAGAGAGAGAGAGAGAGAGAGAGACAGAAGAGAAGACAGAGACAGAAACAGAGACAGAGACAGAGAGAATGAGAGAGACAATGTATATAAGATATGTGTGTGTCTGGTGTGTGTTTGTGCGCGCCAGCGCAGTGGACACACACACACACACACACACACACACACACACACACACACCACACACACACACACACACACTATAACATATATATATATATATATATATATATATATAAGAAACTAATAAATTCCAAGGATAAGTACCAAGCACCATTCCAGCAACTTACAGAGCAGATAGGTGTTGCAATGACTGCAAGAAATATTCAATTATAAACAAAACTTGCTCTTATGTCTTAGATTGAAAAAATAGGGGGAGCTAAGCAAAAAAGAAAATGTAACTTGTTTTGCTCTTTCATGATTTTCTTTTGCTTCTTAGGTTGGCACCTTGGGTTGATTGCAACACCAAGCTGCTCTGTAGGTTGCTGGAATGGTGCTCGGTTACCACCTAGCTGCTCTGTAGGTTGCTGGAATGGTGCTCGGTTACTTATCCTTGGAATTTATTAGTTTATTGTAATTTAGTCCCTTGTAGATTCATTCCAAGAACTGGCCCTCAGCACTTGTGTCTATGAGGTTATCTTTTTATATTTTCTACTTTTTACAAGAAAATGTATCTTGTTTTGCTCTTTCATGATTTTCTTTTGCTCCTTAGGTGGCACCTTTGGTTGTTTTTTTGAAAACTCAACAAACATACTACGGTATTGCACACCAGCCTTTTTCTGGGATAGCATTCTTCTTAAAACCGAAAAGGCAGAGGAGTCAAGTTACCACTTTTCGCGGTCACTGAGGAGAAACAATCAGGTTTCGAAATACCGTTATCTGACCAGGAGTTATATGTTAGTGAGTTTTCTCCCCATTGGAGATTGTCTCCCCCTTGGACACTATAAGCTTGCTGAAGGCTCATTTTGAGAAGTATTTATTATTCCCCATTCACCCTCTCAAGCACATACTGTTAGTTAAGCAGAATTATCTACCACTGCAGATATGAATGCATATATCCCCCTATTTCTTCAATCTAAGACATAAGAGCAAGCTTTGTTTATAATTGAATATATATATATATATATATATATACATATATATGTCTATGTTTGTGAGACACAAAGAGAGAGAATTAGAGAGACTGGGTGTATGAGATATGTGTGTGTCTGGTGTGTGTTTGTGCGCGCTCACGCACGTGTATATATATGTGTGTGTGTGTATTTGTATGTGTGCGTGCGTGAACGCGCATGTGCGCGTGTATGTATGAGAGAGAGAGAGACAGACAGACAGACAGACAGACAGACAGAGACTCGGTGTGTGTGTGTGTGTGTGTGTGTGTGTGGATGAATCAGGATTTCACAGCTTTGGGGAATTGCACAATTTTCCAAACAAAGGTTATCTGCTGAAACATAATTTATTCTTTGACAAATAATTTTGTGAATCATTGTCACCAACCAAAAATGACATAATTTTGTGAATCATTGTCACCGACCAAAAAGTGTCAGTAGAGGTGAAGCGAAGTTATCAAAGGTTGTAATTTCTTTAAGTTCTTTTGGAAACAAATAGGAGAGTTTGTAATAAGATCATTAAATGAAGGCTTTATAAATAAAGAGATGTCTGTGTCTCAAAGAGAAGGATTAATAACGTGTCTACCAAAAGCCGATAAATCAAGAGAGTTTTTAAGAAACTGGAGACCAATTTCATTGTTAAATGTTTCGTATAAGATAGGTGCCATCTGTATAGCGAATAGAATTAAGACTGTTTTACATAAATTAATTAATGAAGACCAGACGGGTTTTGTTCCAGGACGATACATTGGAGAAAATATAAGAACCTTGTATGACATAATGTTTTATCTGGAACAAAATTCTCTTCCTGGTTTACTGGTATCAATTGACTATGAGAAGGCGTTTGATTCGATAAATTGGACATATATGAATAAGATGCTTAAAGCTTTTGGGTTTGGGGAAGGTATATGCTGCTGGGTTTCGACATTTTATAAAAACATAAGATCCTATGTAGTTGTGAATGGGAAAGTATCTAAGAGGTTTGAAATAGAAAGAGGTTGTCGTCAGGGTGATCCCATTTCACCATATCTATTTGTTTTGTGTGCAGAAATTTTAGCATGTAAAATCAGGGAAGACGAGAGAATAAAAGGCATTGAAATACTCAATACGATGTTTAAAATCAGCCAATTTGCAGATGATACAGTGTTTACATTAGAAGGGGATAGGGTTTCGTATGAAAATCTGTTTAAAACTCTTAAAGAGTTTGAAGAAATTTCAGGACTAAAACTCAACTATGAAAAAACTGTAAACGTATGGCTAGGAAAACTAAAAAACTCAAAATGTGAGTATCTTTCTGAAAAGAAAATGAAATGGAATCCACCAAAATATAGGATACTAGGTATTTGGTTCACAGGAGACTTATCAAAAATGTCAGAAATCAACACAGCAGATAAATTTATTGAAGTCAAACAATTGTTTAAAGTTTGGTCAAAACGTACATGTACACCCCTAGGCAGGATTGCAGTACTGAAGTCCATGATTCTTTCAAAACTCATATACCTATGGATCCTGTTGCCTAATCCTCCAGAAGATGTAATAAATCAGCTTCAGAAAACATGTTTTGAATTTATATGGAATAAAAACACTGACAAGATCAAAAGGAAATACGCAGTACTTCCTGTTGAAAATGGAGGTATAGGTGTTCCATATTTAAGCAAATATATACAAGCTTTAAAACTGACCTGGTTAAAAAGAATATACACGACAAATTCAAAATGGAAAACAATATTAAGTGCTACGTTCCCAGAAATAGATTCATTTGACGTCTACGGACCTAGAAAATTCCTCAGCAAAAAAATCAATAAATTTTGGAAAGACGTTTTCACTTCGTATGTTGATTTTGCGGATCAGGTATTTTTAAACAATTCGAATGAGGTGTTAGCAGAGCCTTTATTCTGTAATGATAAGTTTAGAGTTGGTAATGACGTCATTAACTTTAAAAACTGGATAGCAAAACAGATATTCCTAGTTAAAGATGTTGTAAATCAAGATGGAAGTTTTCTCGATTATAAAACTTTTTCTGAAACATATGATATCACTGTAAATTATCTCGAATTCATGGGCTGTATATCATCAATAAAAAGGTATTTAAGAAGTAGAAATATTAAAGTAACGAACAATAGCTGTAATCTAAGACCGAAAGCACTACAAATAATATCAACCGTTAAAAAGGGATCGAAACCTTTTTACAGCACTCTCGTTGAAAAAATAACAATATTTGACATAAGCTCCTTTGTAAAATGGGAAGATAAATTAAAAATTTTGGTAGATTGGGAAACAACAATGAAACAAGTGAAAAAAATTAAAGAAATTAAATTAAAATGGTTCCAAATAAGAATTTGTCACAATATTTTGGTTACAAATTGTATCTTAAAGAAAATGGGAATTCTTACCACTGATCTGTGTACATTTTGTGAATCCGAAACCGATTTAGTTCAACACTACTTGTGGCAGTGCCAGTTTGCGAAACATTTCTGGGGGGAACTAGAAAAAACATTAAAAGAAAGATGTGAACATTGCAGCAGAATAGAGTTTAATGTGGAGCTGGTTCTATTCGGAAAAGATGAGCATACAAAAACTGACGAAATTTTTGAACACATTATCCTATGGGCTAAACATTACATATATAGAAGCAGAATAAATAAAATAAAACCTACTGTCAATCATTTCTTGAGAGAACTTAATAATATATACAGGGTTGAAAAATATATGCATTATTCAGAAATGAAATACATGGAATTTGATAGAAAATGGTACCCTTATGAAAAACTAATTGTTAGGTCTATTGGAATGAGTTAGACGAGGAGGGAAAAAGAAAAAGAACGAGCAAAAAGTAGTCGGGGGTAATAAGTAGCTAATGAAACTTATGAAAATATGTGTATACATGTGAAAACATTCTGACTAACCACTTTACCCTATTTGGACAGGCATACTGGACGTATTCATTCCTCGGGTGCCTCATGAATGAGAAAGAGTCAAGGTTGTACGTTTGTGACCTTTTTCTTTTCTTTTATTCTTCGTTGATTATTGAATGGACTATTGGATTTTTGTTTTCTTTTCATGTGTTTATACTTTTTCCCCTTTACCCCCATCCCCTCCCTTGATTTAATGTACCAATTTGTATGATGTTTATTGTATGTTATGTCCATTATCCCTTTTGTTAATGTTGGAAAATCATTAAAAAAAAAATAATAATAAAAAAAATCAAAGAATCCAGTGGCAACATATACAAATCAAATAAATCACTTTACTACGAGCAAAAAAGAAAAGAAAAAAAGGTTGTAATGTTGTTTAAGATGCTTTCACACGGTTCGAAGAACTGTTGTACGTTTATGATGGTCACGGTCTTTTTAATGAACCGTTTCATGGCATCGTCTGGTATCTTCCACGCCTCACTGAGGGTCACAGGTGAATGATATCCAGTATGTCATGATTCAAGACTGTTCTGCGTGTTCTGTGGAAAAGACTTCTAGTCGTAACGTCCGAATGAATGTAAATAGATAGATAGACAGACAGGTAGACAGATAGACAGACATACAGATGAATAGATGGATAGAAAGACAGAAACAACGACAGACAAATACACAGACAGACAGACAGACAAATTGACAGATAGATAGATGGATGGATGGATGGATGGATGGATGGATAGATAGATAAACAGGCAGACAGACAGGTAGGCAGAGAGAGAGAGAGAGAGAGAGAGAGAGAGAGAGAGAGAGATAGGTAGGCAGATAGATAGATAAGTGTGTGTGTTGTGTGTGTGTGTGTGTGTGTGTGTGTGTGTGTGTGTGTGTGTGTGTGTGTGTGTGCGTGCGTGCGTGTGTGCGTGTGTGTTGTGTGTGTGTGTGTGTGTGTGTGTGTGTGTTGTGCATGCGCGGGCGCATACTTGAGGCCCCATTCTCATGGATGCTCAGTTAAGCACAACACTGTCAGTCACTTACATATTTATGTTGTTGTATATTGTGATATGGACAGAAAGACAGAAACAACGACAGACAAATACACAGACAGACAGACAAATTGGGTAGGACAATTGGATATTGTTGAAAACTCGATCTATCTATCGTCGTCCTTCCACAATCTACCAGATGATAGTCTAGACGGCCTAAAGACGATAGGATCCAGTAACCGTTCCCTACAATCACAACGAAGTTTACGTCCACCCATGACGTTGATCCGTCCTAGTCTCCCTTCCTCCACAATCTACCCCACCCACTGACGTTGTGATGATCGTCCTGTTCTCCTTGTCCTGCCACAATCTACCCCCACTGACGTTGATCCGTCCTTTCTCCCTCTCCTCTACAATCTACCTCCCCATACTGAGTTTGATCCGTCCTGATCTCCTCCTCCACAATCTACCACCCACATGACGTGTGATCCGTCCTGTCTCCCTTCTCACATTACCCACAATCCTGTACCACCACAATCTACCACCACACTGACGTTGTTGATCCCTCCTGGTCTCCCTCCTCCACAATCTACCCACCCACTGACGTTGTTGATCCGTCCTGTCTCCCTTCCTCCACAATCTACCCACCCACTGACGTTGATCCGTCCTGTCTCCCTTCTCCACAATCTACCCACCCACTGACGTTGATCCGTCCTGTCTCCCTTCCTCCACAATCTACCCCACCCACTGACGTTGTTGATCCGTCCTGTCTCCCTTCCTCCACAATCTACCCACCCACTGACGTTGATCCGTCCTTCTCCCTTCCTCCACAATCTACCCCACTGACGTTGATCGTCCTATCCCCTCCTCACAATCTACCCACCCACTGACTTTTGATCCGTCCTGTCTCCCTTCCTCCACAATCTACCCCCACTGACGTGATCTCCTTCTCCCATTCTCCACACCACCCATGCGTTGTTGATCCGTCCTGTCTCCTTCCCCACAATCTACCCACCCACTGACGTTGTTGATCCGTCCTGTCTCCCTTCCTCCACAATCTACCCACCCACTGACGTTGTTGATCCGTCCTGTCCCTTCCTCCACAATCTACCCACCCACTGACGTTTGATCCGTCCTGTCTCCCTTCCTCCACAATCTACCCACCCACTGACGTTGATCCGTCTGCTATCCCCTGTCTCCCTTCTCCACAATCTACCCACCCACTGACGTTGTTGATCCGTCCTGTCTCCCTTTCCTCCACAATCTACACCACCCACTGACGTTGATCCGTCCTGTCTCCCTTCCTCCACAATCTACCCACCCACTGACGTTTTGATCCGTCCTGTCTCCCTTCCTCCACAATCTACCCACCCCCACTGACGTTGTTGATCCGTCCTGTCTCCCTTCCTCCACAATCTACCCACCCACCTGACGTTGTTGATCCGTCCTGTCTCCCTTCCTCCAATCTACCCACCCACTGACGTTGTTGATCCGTCCTGTCTCCCTTCCTCCACAATCTACCCACACCCATGACGTTGTTGATCCGTCCTGTCTCCCTTCCTCACACAATCTACCCACCCACCACTGACGTTGTTGATCCGTCCTGTCTCCCTTCCTCCACAATCTACCCACCCACTGACGTTTGATCTGTCCTGTCTCCCTTCCTCCACAATCTACCCACCACTGACGTTGTTGATCCGTCCTGTCTCCCTTCCTCCACAATCTACCCACCCACTGACGTTGTTGATCCGTCCTGTCTCCCTTCCTCCACAATCTAACCACCCACCCACTGACGTTTGATCCGTCCTGTCTCCCTTCCTCCACAATCTACCCACCCACTGACGTTGTTGATCCGTCCTGTCTCCCTTCCTCCACAATCTACCCACCCACTGACGTGTTGATCCGTCCTGTCTCCCTTCCTCCACAATCTACCCACCCACTGACGTTGTTGATCCGTCCTGTCTCCCTTCCTCCACAATCTAACCCACCCACTGACTTGTTGATCCGTCCTGTCTCCCTTCTCCACAATCTACCCACCCACTGACGTTGTGATCCGTCCTGTCTCCCTTCCTCCACAATCTACCCACCCACTGACGTTGTTGATCCGTCCTGTCTCCCTTCCTCCACAATCTACCCACCACCACTGACGTTGTTGATCCGTCCTGTCTCCCTTCCTCCACAATCTACCCACCCACTGACGTTGTGATCCGTCCTGTCTCCCTTCCTCCACAATCTACCCACCCACTGACGTTGGATCCGTCCTGTCTCCCTTCCTCCACAATCTACCCACCCACTGACGTTGTGATCCGTCCTGTCTCCCTTCCTCCACAATCTAACCACCCACTGACGTTGTTGATCCGTCCTGTCTCCCTTCCTCCACAATCTACCCACCCACTGACTGTTGATCCGTCCTGTTCTCCCTTCCTCCACAATCTACCCACCCACTGACGTTATGATCCGTCCTGTCTCCCTTCCTCCACAATCTACCCACCCACTGACGTTGATTGATCCGTCCTGTCTCCCTTCCTCCACAATCTACCCACCCACTGACGTTGTTGATCCGTCCTGTCTCCCTTCCTCCACAATCTACCCACCCACTGACGTTGACTGCCTGTTCTCCCTTCCTCCACAATCTACCCACCCACTGACGTGTGATCCGTCCTGTCTCCCTTCCTCCACAATCTAACCACCCACTGACGTTGTTGATCCGTCCTGTCTCCCTTCCTCTACAATCTACCCACCCACTGACGTTGTTGATCCGTCCTGTCTCCCTTCCTCCACAATCTAACCACCCACTGACGTTGATCCGTCCTGTCTCCCTTCCTCCACAATCTACCCACCCACTGATGTTGTTGATCCGTCCTGTCTCCCTTCCTCCACAATCTACCCACCCACTGACGTTGATCCGTCCTGTCTCCCTTCCTCCACAATCTACCCACCCACTGACGTTTATGATCCGTCCTGTCTCCCTTCCTCCACAAGCTACCCACCCACTGACGTTGATGATCCGTCCTGTCTCCTTTCCTCCACAAGCTACCCACCCACTGACGTTGTTGATCCGTCCTGTCTCCCTTACTCCACAAGCTACCCAAGCTTGCTTGTTGATCTGTGCTGTCTCCCTTCCTCCACATCTATTCACTCACTGACGTTGTTGATCCGCCTGTTCCTCCCTTCCTCCACAATCTATCACTCCACTGACGTTGTTCATCCGTCCTGTCTACCTCCTCCACAATCTACCCACCCACTGACGTTGTTGATCCGTCCTATCCCCTTCCTCCACAATCTACCCACCCACTGACGTTGTTGATCCGTCCTGTCTCCCTTCCTCCACAATCTACCCACCCACTGACGTTGATCTGCCCTGTCTCCCTTCCTCCCACAATCTACCCACCCCACCTGACGTTTGATCTGCCCTGTCTCCCTTCCTCCACAATCTACCCACCCACTGACGTTGATCTGCCCTGTTCCCCTTCCTCCCACAATCTACCCACCCACTGATGTTGATCTGCCCTGTCTCCCTCCTCCACAATCTACCCACCCACTGACGTTGTTGATCCGTCCTATCTCCCTTCGTCCACAATCTACCCACCCACTGACGTTGTTGATCCGTCCTGTCTCCCTTCCTCCACAATCTACCCACCCACTGACGTTGATACATCCTTCTCCCTTCCTCCACAATCTACCCATCACCCACTGACGTTGATGATCCGTCCTGTCTCCCTTCCTCCACAATCTACCCACCCACTGACGTTGTTGATCCGTCCTGTCTCCCTTTCTCCACATTTACCCACCCATGACGTTGATCCGTCCTGTCTCCCTTCCTCCACACTAACCACACACTGACGTTGTTGATCCTCCTGTCTCCCTTCCTCTACAATCTACCCACCCACTGACGTTGTTGATCCCCTGTCCCCTTCTCCACAATCTACCCACCCACTGACGTTGATCCGTCCTGTTCCCTTCCTCCACAATCTACCCACCCACTGACGTTGTTGATCCGTCCTGTCTCCCTTCCTCCACAATCTACCCCCAACTGACGTTGATCCGTCCTGTCTCCTTCCTCCACAATCTACCCACCCACTGACGTTTATGATCCGTCCTGTCTCCCTTCCTCCACAAGCTACCCACCCACTGACGTTGATGATCCGTCCTGTCTCCTTTCCTCCACAATCTACCCACCCACCCACTGACGTTGATCCGTCCTGTCTCCTTTCCTCCACAATCTACCCACCCACCCACTGACGTTGTTGATCCGTCCTGTCTCCCTTCCTCCACAAGCACCCAGCTTGCTTGTTCATCATGCTGTCTCCCTTCCTCCACAATCTCTCACCACTGACGTTGTTGATCCTCCTGTCTCCCTTCCTCCACAATCTATTCACTCACTGACGTTGTTGTCCGTCCTGTCTACCTCTCTCCACAATCTACCCACCCACTGACGTGTTGATCCGTCCTATTCCCTTCCTCCACAATCTAACCACCCACTGACGTGTGATCCGTCCTGTCTCCCTTCCTCCACAATCTACCCACCCACTGACGTTGATCGCCCTTGTCTCCCTCCTCCACAATCTACCCACCACACTGACGTTGTTGATCCGTCCTATTTCCCTTCTCCACAATCTACCCACCCACTGACGTTGTTGATCCGTCTGTCTCCCTCCTCCACAATCTACCCACCCACTGACGTTGATGATCCGTCCTGTCTCCCTTCCTCCACAATCCTCTGACTCCCCTCCCCCACCCCCCACTGACGTTGATTCGCCCTGTCTCCCTTCCTCCACAATCTACCACCCCACTGACTTATCCACTGCTTTCTATCCTCCCATCTTACCCTTCGTCCCAATCTACGCCTTCCCCCCTCCACATCTACCGCTTGTTGATCCGTCTGTCTCCCTTCCTCCACATCCTACCCCAACCTTATCGTCTGTCCCCCCTCCCCTGACGTGTCGTCTTCTCACATTACCCCCCCCCCTGACTACCCCCCCACCTCCCACCCCTATTATCGCTTCCCTCTCCTCCCAGATACTCTGTCCCCCCCATCTACCCCCCACTACTATTCCTGTTCCTCCTACCCCACCACTACGTGATCCGTCCTGTCCCCTCCCACAACTACCCCCACTGACGTTGTCCTCCTTTCCCTCCTCCACATCACCCACCCACTGACGTTGATCGTCCTGTTCCTCCTCCACATCTACCCACCCATGAGTGATCCTCCTGTTCTCCACACTACCACACCTGACGTGCTCTGTTCCCTCCTCCACAATCTACCCACCCACTGACGTGATCCTGTCTCCCTCCCCACAATCTCCACCCACCCATGACGTTGATACATCCTATCTCCCTTCCTCCACAATCTACCCAACACCCACTGACGTTGTTGATCCGTCCTGTCTCCCTTCCTCCACAATCTACCCACCCACCCACTGACGTGTTGATCCGTCCTGTCTCCCTTCCTCCTACAATCTAACCACCCACCCACTGACGTTGATCCGCCTGTCTCCCTTCCTCCACAATCTACCCACCCACCCACTGACGTTGATCCGTCCTATCTCCCTTCCTCCACAATCTACCAACCCACCCACTGACGTTGTTGATCCGTCCTGTCTCCCTTCCTCCACAATCTACCTACCCACCCACTGACGTTGTGATCCGTCCTGTCTCCCTTCCTCCACAATCTACCCACCACACCCACTGACGTTGATCCGTCCTGTCTCCCTTCCTCCACAATCTACCCCACCCACTGACGTTGATCCGTCCTGTCTCCCTTCCTCCACAATCTACCCACCCACTGACGTTGATCCGTCCTGTCTCTCCTTCCTCCACAATTCTCCCACCCACCCACTGACGTTGTGATCCGTCCTGTCTCCCTTCCTCCACAATCTACCCACCCACTGACGTGTTGATCCGTCCTGTCTCCCTTCCTCCACAATTCTATCCCACCCACTGACGTTGATCCGTCCTGTCTCCCTTCCTCCACAATCTACCCACCCACTGACGTTGTTGATCCGTCCTGTCTCCCTTACTCCACAATCTACCCACCCACTGACGTTGATCCGTCCTGTCTCCCCTTCCTCCACAATCTACCCACCACCACTGACTTGTTGATCCGTCCTGTCTCCCCTCCCCACAATCTACCACCCACCCACTGACGTTGTGATCCGTCCTGTCTCCCCTCCTCCACAATCTACCCACCCACCCACTGACGTTGATCCGTCCTGTCTCCCTCCTCCACAATCTACCCACCCACTGACGTTGATCCGTCCTGTCTCCCTCCTCCACAATCTACCACCCACCTAACAAATGACGCATCCCCCTGCACTCACTCACCGCCTCCATAACCTTTTGCTTTTTGTGTTTTTTAACCTATCCATATTCCCCTCCCCCTCTTACCTTCCTTCCACCGCCCCCCCTTCCCCACTCTCCGCTGAGCGTCATCGGCTGAAGGTTCCGTTCCCTATGCTGTTGGTGTTGTTATCCGTGCCGCCGTTGGCCCTGCACGACACTAAGTGACTCTCTCACAGGACTTGGAGGCGAGTAATTTGACAACAAAAACGAGCTAACTCGTTCACTGGACTAACTGGCACACAAGGGGGAGGAGGGAAGGAAGGGGAGGGGAAGTGCGGGGGGGGGGGGGTTGGGGAGGGGATTTTCCAGGTCCTGTGACTGCAAGCCTGTTCCGCCGCCTTCTGTTGGACGGCTGTCAGGAAAAACAATTAGAGAATGCCTGCCTAACTGCTGCCACCCCACAGACTATACCTCACGTATAGTCCGTTTACCCGCATCTGCACAATGAATTTCACTATGTTTTTCGATTTTCAATGTGTTTTTTTTTTCTTTTCGGACTTTATTTTTTAAAAAGAAAAGAACAGAAATAACGAATAAGTGGGGCAACTCTTGACTCCATGAGGTAATTACAGGCCCATAACTCCAAAGGAATGCTGCTTACGACACCAGACCGCCAGGCTGACATGACGACACAGAGCACACAGAACATAAGGACACATCCCCCGTTCCCCCTCCCAACCCCATCCCCTACCCCTTCCAAAAAAAAAAAGAAACTATTCCAAGTTTGTCTATATGTCCTGTACCCGACACATGCGCACAGCTACGACTACTGGATAACTGGAAAAAAAACCCATTAACGTTCATTCTTCTTCTTCTGCGTTCGATTGAAGCTGGATGCGTCAGACTTGTAACCCGGCCGCCACGATGAAGCCCGCGGTCTTCTCCAGGTCAGAACGGGCTCCCCAAAGCTGCGTCTGTAACTCCGCTCCCCCCGGCCAGGTTTTGTGTCGTAGAGCTGCGTGAGTAGGACAGCGCAGGAGGACATGTTCAGGGGTCTGGGGTCCAGTTCATTCAAGACTAGCACAGTCTTTTTGATTTTGAATATATATGTATATGCATATATATAATATATATATATATATATATATACATTAATAACAATCATGTTGTTGATAGCAGTAATGACAATGATAATAACAGTGATGATGATGATGATGATGATGATGATGATGATGATGATGATGATGATACCGCCACCCCCACTATCACGCATCTCCACTACAACTGTTACTATAGCATCTCCCACTGCTGCTGCTGCTGCTGCTTATGTCACTGCTGCTTCTGCAAATGCTGCTGCTGTTGCTGAGGCCACTACTACTGCTGTCTACTACTATACTACTACTACTACTACTACTACTACTACTACCACTACTTAACAGCTAACCTCTTCCTCTGCTTCTGCCCCGAGCCCCACCCCCTCCGCCCTGCCCTCTCAGCCCCCCCCCCTTCCCCCGCCCCCGTCCACCCTTGCCCCATCCTTTCCCATATCTGTCCCATCACATGATCACATGGAGGACCATCCACTTCTTTAGGATTTAACTTGCAGGGCACACATAACTGACAACGCTGTCCAGCACCACTACTGTGTTGTTTGTGCAGCACCACTACTGTGTTGTCGGTGCAGCACCACTACTGTGTTGTCTTCCAGCACCACTACTCTGTTGTCTGTGCAGCACCACTACTGTGTTGTCTGTCCAGCACCACTACTCTGTTTGTCTGTCCAGCACCACTACTCTGTTGTCTGTGCAGCACCACTACTGTGTTGTCTGTGCAGCACCACTACTCTGTTGTCTGTGCAGCACCACTACTCTGTTGTCTGTGCAGCACCACTACTCTGTTGTCTGTGCAGCACCACTACTCTGTTGTCTGTCCAGCACCACTACTCTGTTGTCTGTGTGTAGAGGTATGTCCACAAATGTCGTTTCTTTTGTCTGGATAACGATATGGACAGTGCCTTCTTCTGTTTTTCCTTTTTTTGTAATTGACAAAGGAAATGCCTTTTGTCTGTGTCATTAACTTGAGAAATGCCTTCGTTTTTCATCATCACTATCATGGACGGTGTTTTCTCTTGTCAAGGTTATTAATGTAAAAGAAAAGTCTTCCATTGTCAGGGTGATCAATGCTAATCAAGATGAAAATTGCCTCCCCGTTGTCTGCGTAATTCACACGAAAGGCGTCTTCTTTCAATATGAAAATTGCCTCCATGTTGTCTGGGTAATTCACACGAAAAACGTCTTCTTTTCTTAAGTTGTTAACTTGAAAAGTGTCTCCCTTTTCCTTTGCCTTAATGATTAACAGGAAATATTCCTTCCTTTGGCTGGTAATTATTTGAAAAAATCCTTCCTGTCAACACATCAAATATCAAGGCTGCTTGGCCAAGTTCACTGACTCTCTCTCTCTCTCTCTCTCTCTCTCTCTCTCTCTCTCTCTCTCTCTCCTTTCTCTCTCTCTCTCTCTCTCTCTCTCTCTCTCTCTCTCTCTCTCTCTCTCTCTCCTTTTCTCTCTTTCCCCTCTCTTGTTTATCAGGGAACCATCAGATTGTCCACTAGGCGCATTTCACGTTGGGAGCTGTGTATCCTGTACGTCACCAAATGACGTCATGACTGACCAGTGCTGGGCAGGCCATGGTCATCTTTGGGATGTTCAGGACAGTTTGACCACAACCGCCATCGTCAGTGCGGCTCGTTTGGAGGCCAGGGACTTTACTCCCCGCCAACCTGTGTATAGGAGGCCAGGGACTTTACTCCCCGCCAACCTGTGTATAGGAGGCCAGGGACTTTACTCCCCGCCAACCTGTGTATAGGAGGCCAGGGACTTTACTCCCCGCCAACCTGTGTATAGGCGGCCAGGGACGTTACTCCCCGCCAACCTGTGTATTGGAGGCCAGGGACTTTACTCCCCGCCAACCTGTGTATAGGAGGCCAGGGACTTTACTCCCCGCCAACCTGTGTATAGGCGGCCAGGGACTTTACTCCCCGCCAACCTGTGTATAGGCGGCCAGGGACTTTACTCCCCGCCAACCTGTGTATTGGAGGCCAGGGACTTTACTCCCCGCCAACCTGTGTATAGGCCGTCTGCTTCGTTACCGAGAATTCATTATCCTCATCTTCCTCATCGTGCAGTCCACGTTTCTTCAATGTGCTTGCATCCTGCTTATCTGTAAGTAGAAAGCGGCTGGGGTGGGGGTGGGTTGGTGGGGGGGGGGGGGGGATACGGGAAGGCAGAAAGCAGCTTTCAGCCTGTGGTACATGAACACTGCATTTCAGGGCGCGGGGAAGGAGGTGGGTGGGAGGACAGAGTAGTCGCATAATTTGTTCTCTCAAAACAATTTGTTGTATGCAAGACTCAGGCAGTGTGTTGTTGTCGACTCTTCATTATATAAAACTGATGTATAATGTTGTTAGGGCTGAAAGTAAGTCGGGGGAAATCGTGAAGAAACTTTTTTTTTAAATTAACGAAAATAAAACTAAACAAAACAAAACAAAAACAATGGACGACGGATTTAACTTTTGAGACAAATTTTAAACCCACTCTTTATTTTTGATACTTTTATCATCATCATCATCATCATCATCTCATCATTATCATTATTATTGTTATTATCATTATTATTATTATCATTACCATTATTATTATTATTATTATTTGTTTTTTTTAATTATTATTATCATAATCATTATTATTATTGTTATTGTCGTTGTTGTTGTTGTTGTCGTCGTCGTCGTTGTTGTTGTTACGTTAACTCCTATTGTCCCCTTCCCAACGGCCTCGTTTTCATTCAACGCCCGTCTAGCGCCGAAATTGAGAAAATAAGTGACTGCTCGTTCTTCGCTTTCATTGTCTTGAATGTTGTCTATCTTGCCTGAAGAAGACCTAAGAGCTCGAAACGCGTCGTGTTTTGTCATGTAATTTGTTTGTCTGTGTTGCTTCGTGGACTCACTAATAATTCCTTTTCAAATTTGTCTGAAATTTCGCCTGCAGTCACCTCACTTTGAAACTAACTTTTGAAAATTCAAACTTTCTGATTCTCTGGTTCATGTTGAGTTGTGGAATCAGTGTGTCAGTTAATCCATGTTGAGTTGTGGAATCAGTGTGTCAGTTAATCCATGTTGAGTTGTGGAATCAGTGTGTCAGTTAATCCATGTTGAGTTGTGGAATCAGTGTGTCAGTTAATCCATTTGCCTTTCAGGTGGTGTCGTGATTGTCGTGAGTTATCATTTGCTCTGTTGGGTGGTCACGTTCGTGACGTATTTTTTGCTCTGTTTGGGGTGTGTGATCAGTTACAGTGTAGTTTATTATCCCATCCTTTCCCCCTTTGGGGATGTTGGGTCAATAAGATCATGTTTCAATTGATCCTTTCGCTTTTGGGGGAAGGGGGGGGAGAGGTGTCGCTTTTTAACCTGTGTCGTGCAGAAAGGGCAGACATGGCGGTAACGTCACCAGATAAACGTGATTTTAAAAAAAACGTCACCAGAAAAAAAAAAACATGACTAAAAACGTCACCAGATAAACATGACTAAGTTGTGTTTTTTTTTATGGCTGTTTGTGGCAGGAGATATAAAATGGAGAAACAAATTCAAATTATGTCATCCGTCGCACCTGTGGCCACGAAAATGGATCCCAAATGGCTGCCGAGCAAAAACAAAGGTTACAAGCCTTTTGACCTTATAAGCCTTTTGACCTTATAAGCCTTTTGACCTTATTTCGAGCAGTGGAGATCGTGGGAAGAAACCCAGATCACTATCTCCCACCCACCCCAATCCCATGCCTCCCCTCACCCCCACCCCACTCTCCTCCCGTTGTGTGCTTCGTTGGCAAAGAGGTCACGGATGGTGAGTTCGCATCCTTTAAGACTCAGGCTGCTGAGGACAAAGTGTTGATCGACCAGGGTGTGTACGGGGAGGGGGAGGGGGACAGATAGGGGGAGGGAGGGGTAGGTCACCTACCACATGATGTACTTTACACCCCCCTCCCCCCCTCCCCCCCCCCCCTTCCATTCCCTCAGTCTTCGCTGCTGGGTCAGTGGGCAGACGTTGATGCCCGCGGTTCTCTCCCCTCGTGGTCGCTCTCTAGCAGTGAAGGTAAGGTAGATCACACGGCTCACTGCTTCCACTCAACTTCACCTAATCTTCTAACCACCATGACACCAACATTGCAAGTGCGCTCAAAGTTCACAAAGTTCGCTTTAGGGAGGGAGAGGGGGGGGGGGAGACGTGGGAAGGCCGCGGGGGAAGGGTGGGGTGGGGTGGGGGACAATCGATGGACATCAGGGGGTGGAGGGTTTGAAACTGTTGATAGTGCCGGTAGTTTCTGCTGAGGCAATGTCCTTCAGGGTAGGACTTCGTTGGGGCGGTGTCTGTCTGGATCCTGTTTCTTGAGGTGTCATTCCCTGGGAGTGCTGTCCAGCCAACTGTTGTCCCGTTGAGTGGTGACCCACTGGGGTGTTGTCCCTTTGAGTGGTGACCCACTGGGGTGATGTCCCTTTGTGTGGTGACCCACTGGGGTGATGTCCCTTTGTGTGGGTACCCACTGGAGTGTTGTCCCTTTGAGTGGTGATCCACTGGGGTGTTGTCCCTTTCAGTGATGACCCACTGGGGTGTTGTCCCTTTGTGTGGTGACCCACTGGGGTGTTGTCCCTTTGTGTGGGTACCCACTGGAGTGTTGTCCCTTTGGTGGTGATCCACTGGGGTGTTGTCCCTTTGAGTGATGATCCACTGGGGTGATGTCCCTTTGAGTGATGATCCACTGAGGTAGTTTCCCTTTGAGTGATGATCCACTGGGTTGATGTCCCTTTGAGTGATGATCCACTGGTGTGTTGTCCCTTTGAGTGATGATCCACTGGGGTGTTGTCCCTTTGAGTGATGATCCACTGGGGTGATGTCCCTTTGAGTGATGATCCACTGGGGTGATGTCTCTTTGAGTGATGATCCACTGGGGTGATGTCCCTTTGAGTGATGATCCACTGGGGTGTTGTCCCTTTGAGTGGTGATCCACTGGGGTGTTGTCCCTTTCAGTGATGATCCACTGGGGTGTTGGCCCTTTGAGTGATGATCCACTGAGGTAGTTTCCCTTTGAGTGATGATCCACTGGGGTGTTGTCCCTTTGAGTGATGATCCACTGGGGTGTTGTCCCTTTCAGTGATGATCCACTGGGGTGATGTCCCTTTGAGTGATGATCCACTGGGGTGTTGTCCCTTTGAGTGATGATCCACTGGGGTGATGTCCCTTTGAGTGATGTTCCACTGGGGTAATGTTCCTTTGAGTGGTGATCCACTGGGGTGATGTCCCGTTGAGTGATGATCCACTGGGGTGATGTCCCTTTGAGTGATGATCCACTGGGGTGTTGTCCCTTTGAGTGATGATCCACTGGGGTGATGCCCCTTTGAGTGATGATCCACTGAGGTAGTTTCCCTTTGACTGATGATCCACTGGGGTGTTGTCCCTTGAAGTGCTGATCCACTGGGGTGAAGTCCCTAGGAGTGATGACATAGCATAGCATAGCATAGCATGGCATGGCATGGCATAGCAGAGCGGAGCAGAGAACGGTACGGTATGGTATAACATAGTATAGTATACTGTATAGCATAATATAGCATGGCATGGCATGGCATGGTATAGCATAGCATGGCATGGCATAGCAGAGCAGAGCAGAGAACGGTACGGTATGGTATAGCATAGTATAGTATACTGTATAGCATAGCATAGCAGGGCATGGCATAGCATAACACGGTATAGTATAAGATAGTATAGTATAGTACAGTATAGTGCAATGTAGTGTGGTACATACAATACAGTACAGTATAGTGTTGCGTACAACTGTTTTTTTCTTTCTTGGGCCGAACGAGTTTCGCGGTCTAGTATGTTCAATTTGACGTGTTCATCCGCTGTGTTAGAGCCACTGCTCTTTGATCTTAACACACACACACACACACACACACACACACACACACACACACACATATATATATATATATATATATATATATATATATACGCGCGCGCGCGCGCCACACACGCACGCACGCACGCACACACACACACACACACACACCACACACAACACACACACACACACACACACCTGGACTGTATGTAAGGTGTCGTATGGGTCTTTTAATGCTCTGACCTGGCCCGGGCCGCTCTAATCCCGACGCCCCAATCCGCAGCGTGAAGCACTTGTCCACTCAGCTTCCACACACACCGGGGACGGAGCGAAGCAGAAGTTATGGCGATTACTCTGCTCCAGCGGGTGAGAGTGATGTGCCGCTGTTGTGACCCGCGGCCCGCTTTGATGGCGGCGTCTTGAAGTGAATGCATCCAGCCCGCGGGTCGCCGCTGCCTGCGGACCTGAAGGCGACTTATTCCGCCAGGTTAACGCTGCACCGGCTGCCCCTCCTCTCCACCCCTCCCAAGCCCTCCGCCCCAGCCCGGGCCCTTCCTCTCCCCCCCCCCCTCCCCCCCCCACCTCCACTTCTCCTTCGCCAATCCCGAGAGTTTGGCCGCTGTGTGGCGCTGTGTCAGTGAAAGGGGTTGGCACGCGTCGTGCCCGACATTGCCGATATTTTGTGGTTTCTCTGCTCCATCGTGAGTGAGAGTAATGAGGCACCCACAACGGACGGCGTCAAAGCCACAGCGTCTGATCGACATTGCTGGCATTCCTGCAATTGTTCCGTTCCCAGCTTTCATGTCCACGGCGAACTGGCTGAAGTGCTTTTATTTATAGCCCGTAGTTCACGGAAAGATACCTGGGGGACGGTTTATCCAACAGAGAATGTCTGCAACGTCAGCTGTTTAGACACCGGTCAGTTTCAAAGTGAAGTGGCACATGCGGACATTGAAACGACTTTTGAGAGGAATTGTTAAGGAACTCTACCGGTTAACATGGACAAACAAGTTATACAAAAAGACAATTGTTTTTCATTGTTAACCGGCAGAGTAACTTGAATTTTCTATGAAAATTGATTTAGAAACCTTTCGCTGTCTTCTAAGAATGAAAAAATTTGTTCAGCATTGAGTGGATAACACTTAACAGCACTGCAACAAATAGTTCTTCAAGATGTTTGCGTTTTAAACGACCTTGGATGATGATTTAAACGTGAAAGTAGACGAAAAAGAATTCCGCGCGTATGGTCTGTTTAAAAACAGAATTCCTCGCTTATGTTCTGTTTAAAAACAGGTCTATCAGATGTGAGGGATGTAGGCAGCAGTCCCTTCTTTCTGATCCAGATTGTCCAGGTTTCCCTAACAGACGTTGAAACGAAGCGAATCCTCTGTTCAGCCAAGTACTGGTCCTCTATGTTCCACTTTGTCTCTCCGCGTACTTCATCGACATCGTGTAACGAACAGAACTGAACCTGAACTTCCAGTGCAGTTCTTCAGATTCTTCCACGATTTCAATGCCTCTCACTTGCGTGTGGAATTTTCAACTCACGGTTCCAATGCCATCTTGGTTCGTTTGCCGAACTTCTTTTTCCCCTTTCTTTCACATTCTCAGTTCTGCGCCAAATGAAAGATCGATCTCTATTTGTTGATACCCTATACAGTACTACATCATGAGTCCTTTACATCCTGTCTTACATCATTAGTCCTTAACATCATGTCTTACATCATGAAACTCGTTAACATCCTGTCTTAATCATGTCAGTCCTTAACATCCTGCCTTATAGCATGTAGTTCTGAATATCCAGTCTTCACCGCTTCCATTCATAATACATATTTGTCCGCATATGTGTGGTTTATAAGTATGTGTGTATGAGAGAGAGAGAGAGAGAGAGAGAGAGAGAGAGAGAGAGAGAGAGAGAGAGAGAGACAAGACAAGACAAGACAAAATTCTTTATTTACGAGGATAATAGATAAGCACTGATGTGCTTTTTTACATCCAGTCCTCGCCCTGAGTAGGGTCAACAATATAAAATAAAAGGTAACAAAGGAAGCATGCAAAAAGTGACTAGAACTACAATACAATACGGGATTAAAATTCAAAAAAAATAAAAATAAAAAATAAAAAAATACAAATAAAGAGAGGAGAGAGAGAGAGAGAGAGAGAGAGAGAGAGAGAGAGAGAGAGAGGAGAGAGACACGCAGGAGCGAAGGGAGTGCGGGGTAAGTCTGCAGAGAGAGAGAGAGAGAGAGGTGGGGGAGAAAGAGGCGAGAGTGGGTGCGATAAGAGAGCATGTTTAGAACGATCTGACAATCAAAAAATTCCAAAGAGATACAAGACAATCGATTTTGAAGCACCCGGGGGGGGGGGGGGGGGGGGGGGAGGGGTAGAAAATAAAGCACAAATGGAGATGGGAAATGCATAATGATAGCCCAGTCGCCACGGGTAGGAGGGGATGTCGCATGGATAATAAATCAAGTTATTCCAGCAGAACCGTGAGAGAGAGAGAGAGAGAGAGAGAGAGAGAGAAGAGAGAGAGAGAGAGAGAGAGAGAGAGAGAGAGAGAGTCACATAATATAAGCATATCGACAGAATGACAAGAGGGCAGGAGGTAGTAGGACACACACACACACACACACACACACACACACACACACACACACACACACACACACACACACACATACACACACGCGCGCGCGCGCGCGCGCGCGCGTACTCATATAAGACATACTTACTAAACAAAATAACATACATGTGCATTTCAAGTACAAAAACACTTTCTAAATAGTCAGGTACATACATAAGGCAAAGAGGGTGGTGGTGATTGGTGGTGGATTTATGGCGGAGTATGCAAGTACTGGCACATAAGATGGTTGAAATAATGGTGTTTGAAGGTTGATATGCATTGGCGTTGTTTGGTTGATTCAGGGAGCGAGTTCCATTGACAGGAACCTGAATATGTTAAACTGGATTTGAATAAGTCAATTCTAGGAACAGGGACATGAAGTTTGGGTAGAGTCCTTGAGGAATTAATTGAGAATCTGTGAACTAATGTGGAGGGTGCCTTCCCAGACACAATCTTGTGCATTATGATCCCTTTGTTGTATTCTAATCTCAGACTTAATGGGAGAACTTGAATCTTTTTATAGTCCGAGTCCAGAAGACATGCTTTTTAGGAGGACTAATTTGAGTGCTCGCTTGTGTAGGCTTAACAATGGTTTGAGGGTGTTAGTGCTAGCACAGTCCCATAGAGTAGATCCATAGTCTATGTGTGATTGAATATGAGACTGGAAAAGAGCTTGCGTGAATGCAGGTCGAGAAAGCGTTTGATTTTGGAGAGTTGATAAACTTTCTGTGAAACTTTTTTGCATAGTGAGGTTATGTGAGCTTGCCAACTCATATTGTTATCAATTGTTATTCCTAGCACTTTGAGGTATGTAACCTGTTCAACGGGTTCATTTTTAAGATGTACAGGAGGAAACTTAATAGTGAGATTTTGTCTTTTTTGCCTGGTTGTGATAAGCATGGATTTAGTTTTTTGAGGGTGAAGCGGTATGTGATTTAGTTCAGTCCATTTGACGAGGTCATTCGCACTTTCTTGTAAAGTGTGTGCAAGAACAGTAACATCAGAATGATTTGTATGTATTCCAGCAGAACCGTGAGAGAGAGAGAGAGAGAGAGAGAGAGAGAGAGAGAGAGAGAGAGAGAGAGAGAGAGAGAATGAGACACAGAGAGAGAGACAGAGAGAGAGAGAGAGAAAGAGAGAGAGACAGAGAGAGAAAGGGAGTGAGACAGAGAGAGAGACAGGAGAGAGAGAGAGAGAGAGAAGAAGAGAGAGAGAGAGAGATGAGGACAGAGGAGAGAGAGAGAGAGAGAGAGAGAAGAGAGAGAGACAGAGAGAGAAAGAGAGTGAGACAGAAGGAGAGAGACGAGAGAGAGAGAGAGAGAGAGAGAGAAGGAGGAGAGAGAGAGAGAGAGAGACGTAAATCTTCCGCCCCACAAGGAAAGTGAGCATGAAAGTGTGCCCTGTACAATTCATTGACAAAACGTCTTAATGCATGACAGGGAGTGTCTACAGACAGCACAAAAATCAGTGTTCATGCTGGCTAGTGGAAGTCTAAAAACCACAAAACGTCTTCATGCAGGAACAGTAGTTGCACAAAGCAACAAAAAGTCTTCATACAGAGATACGGGATTTCTGCCCCCCCCCCCCCCCCCACACACACACACACACACTCCCCGCCCCCCCCCCCCCCCCCCCAAATAAAAAAAAAAACCCAAACATCTCCATGTAGAAAGAGAGGCTTTGGTAGAAAGCACAATGCGTCTTTATACAAGAAGGATACGATTCTGAGAAAACTGAGACCACCAAACAGAGAAGAAGTAAAAACAGAAGAAAAAAAACTAGGCTTTTTTTTGTTTGTTTGTTTGTTTTCAACAGCGCTATGAAGAACCTGCTCATTTTCACACAGAAAGCATTCTTAGGACAACATCTAATACTAAGCTTCATATTACAAGCACCGATAGAGTACAGATTCTGAGTCATTCATAGAAAAGGGAGAGGACTCAGACTGCAGTGCTCAGGGTGAGAAAGCTGGTTATCTGCCCTAACAGCCGTTATATCTGTCTTCAGCCAGTGTCATGATCATATTATCACCCAGTCTAGAACACTCATCACAGGCTGCTTCCTGTTGGCCAGAGACTTGCAGGACGATGTGGTGGAGGTTGCCTGTGGTTGGTGATCTTCTCATGGGTGTGTGAGGGGCGGCTCACTGATCTTCACATGGGTGTGTGAGGGGCGGCTCAGTGATCTTCTCATGGGTGTGTGAGGGGCGGCTCACTGATCTTCTCATGGGTGTGTGAGGGGCGGCTCATTGAAAGAACATATTGAAAAATGGCCCTCGGAGGGATGGGGGGGGGGGGGGGGATTGGGCTCAGCTCAATTAGGCATCATATTGCAATACTGCCCCTGAGGGCCTGGTCAGCCTCAGTTCAACAACGGGCGATGTGGGAACAGGCTCACTGCTAAATGAATGACACACCATGTTGCAACAGGGTCTTAGGGATCCTCTCGGCTCACATCAATGTGAGACCATGCTGGAATAGGGTTTCAGGAGACCTGATTGGCTCTGTCCAAAGAAGGGTCATGCTGGAATAGGGTTCCAAGAGACCTGATTGGCTCTGTCCAAAGAGGGGTGATGCTGGAATAGGTCCTGAGGGCCTGGCTGGCTCAAGTATAAGAGGAACCGTAATTGATAGAGCCTCTGATGGCGTGGGTGGCTCAGAGCAATAAGAGACCATGCTGGGATAGAGTCTCAGGGAATCTGATTGGCTCAGGTCGATGAGGGATCCTGCTAGAATATTATCCTCAGGGATCTGGTTGTATCACTTCAATGGAGGACCCTGTTGGCATCGTGCCATAAAGAGTCTGATTGTTTTAGTTCTCCAAAGCACCCTGTGAGCAGGGCGGGGGGGGGGGGGGGGGGGGGGGGGGAGGGGCTGGTTGTCTTAGTTCTCCAAAGCACCCTGTTAGAATAGGCCCCCAGGTGGCTGGTTGTCTTAGTTCCAAGGGGGACCCTATTAGAAGAAGGTTCCTGGGGGTGTGCGTGGTTGAGTTCAGTGAGGAGCCACGTTGGAATAGTGTCACAGGCGGCCTGAGTGTCTGGAGCAGACTAAATGTGACACTGTGTTTGTGGAGCAACCCCACCTTCCATGTACTGAATGCCTTTAGATTGTGGCCAGTCAGGTCCATTCGGCACTGTTGATCAGGCATGTCAGGTCCATTCGACACTGTTGATCAGGTATGTCAGCTCCATTCACCACTGTTGATCAGGTATGTCAGCTCCATTCAGCACTGTTGATCAGGCATGTCAGGTCCATTCAGCACTGATGATCAGGCATGTCAGGTCCATTCAGCACTGTTGATCAGGCATGTCAGGTCCATTCAGCACTGTTGATCACATGTCAGGTCTATTGGGCACTGTTGATCAGGCATGTCAGGTCCATTCAGCACTGTTGATCAGCCATGTCAGGTCCATTCGCACTGTTGATCACATGTCAGGTCCATTCCACACTGTTGATCACATGTCAGGTCCATTCGACACTGTTGATCAGGCATGTCAGGTCCATTCAGCACTGTTATCAGGTATGTCAGGTCCATTCAGCACTGTTGATCACATGTCAGGTCCATTCAGCACTGTTGATCAGGCATGTCAGGTCCATTCAGCACTGTTGATCAGGTATGTCAGGTCCATTCGCACTGTTGATCAGGCATGTCAGCTCCATTCAGCACTGTTGATCACATGCAGGTCCATTCGACACTGTTGATCAGGTATGTCCAGCTCCATTCAGCACTGTTGATCAGCCATGTCAGGTCCATTCGGCACTGTTGATCAGGTATGCCAGGTCCATTCAGCACTGTTGATCAGGTATGTCAGGTCCATTCGGCACTGTTGATCAGGCATGTCAGGTCCATTCGGCACTGTTGATCAGGCATGTCAGGTCCATTCAGCACTGTTGATCACATGTCAGTCCATTCAGCACTGTTGACCACATGTCAGGTCCATTCAGCACTGTTGATCACATGTCAGGTCCATTCAGCACTGTTGATCACATGTCAGGTCCATTCAGCACTGTTGATCACATGTCAGGTCCATTCAGCACTGTTGATCAGCATGTCAGCTCCATTCAGCACTGTTGATCACATGTCAGGTCCATTCAGCACTGTTGATCACATGTCAGGTCCATTCAGCACTGTTGATCACATGTCAGTCCATTCAGCACTGTTGATCACATGTCAGGTCCATTCAGCACTGTTGATCACATGTCAGGTCCATTTCATGCACTGTTGATCAGGCATGTCAGCTCCATTCAGCACTGTTGATCAGTATGTCAGGTCCATTCAGCACTGTTGATCAGGCATGTCAGGTCCATTCAGCACTGTTGATCAGGCATGTCAGCTCCATTCAGCACTGTTGATCAGCCATGTCAGGTCCATTCAGCACTGTTGATCACATGTCAGGTCCATTCAACACTGTTGATCAGCATGTCAGCTCCATTCAGCACTGTTGATCACATGTCAGGTCCATTCAGCACTGTTGATCACATGTCAGGTCCATTCAGCACTGTTGATCACATGTCAGGTCCATTCAGCACTGTTGATCACATGTCAGGTCCATTCAGCACTGTTGATCACATGTCAGGTCCATTCAGCACTGTTGATCACATGTCAGGTCCATTCAGCACTGTTGATCACATGTCAGGTCCATTCAGCACTGTTGATCACATGTCAGGTCCATTCAGCACTGTTAATCACATGTCAGGTCCATTCAGCACTGTTGATCAGCATGTCCTCCAGAACTTTGCCTGCCTTGTCTCTTGCTGCCATGGGGATGGGGTGCTGAGGGCAGGGGAGGGAGGTGATACTATCTGGCATTCAACACCACATGTCCCTGCACTTGTGAGAGCAGGACAGAACTGTTCTATGAAGGTACATATTGCCTGATCACTGTCATCCATTCACTTATCACTTCTCTCTTCAGCCTGTCTGTCGCTGTCCTCCGAACTCTTGCTCTCTCTGTCTCTTGCTCCCTGGGCGATCTGAGTAACAGGGGATATCTCTCTGCTCCCCTCCTCCTGTGAGCGATTTCTGATTATCCCTGCATCTCTCTCTCTCTCTCTCTCTCTCTCTCTCTCTCTCTCCTCTCTCCCTTCTCTCTCTCTCTCTCCCTCTCTCTCTCCTCTCTCCAGAGAGACAAAGAGAAGAGCGAAATCAACCACACACATATACAGACAAATACAGACAAACAAACACACAGACACACACGTGCGCACACACGCGCGCACGCACACACACATACACGCACACGCGCTTGCACGCACTCGGACACACATGCTGAAAACATAACAGCTGAAGGACATCATAAATCAATAATGAAAGACAGAAGATGATTACAAATAATGGGAACAGAAAATATAAACACTAGAGCGCGGAGGAAAATGAATACTGGAAGATAATTACAATTAATAAAAGAAGTAATATATCAGTGATGGCAGACAGAAAATAGTTACATATAATGAGGCAGAAGATGTTAACAATGGATGACAACAGATAGACACAATAGTTACATATAATGAGGCAGAAGATGTTAACAATGGATGACAACAGATAGACACAATAGTTACATATAATGGAGGCAGAAGATGTTAACAATGAATGACAAAAGATAGACACAAACAATGAAGCACAGAAGGTATGAATAATGGAGGACATGGGTAAAGAGTATTGGACGACAAGAAATATGCATAATCGAGGGAAGAAGACATCAATAGTGGAGGGTAGAAGACATCAATAGTGGAGGGTAGAAGACATAGAAAGTTGAGAGAAGAAAACATCAATAGTTGAGAGCAGAAAATATCAATAGTTGAGAGCAGAAGACAACAAGAGTGGAGGGTAGTAGACATCAATTGTGGAGGACAGAAGACATCAATTGTGAAGGGTAGAAGACATCAACAGTGAAGGACAGAAGACATCAATAGTTGAGAGCAGAAAACAACAAGAGTGGAGGGTAGAAGACATCAATTGTGGAGGACAGAAGACATCAATTGTGGAGGACAGAAGACATCAACAGTGAAGGACAGAAGACATTAATAGTTGAGAGCAGAAGACAACAAGAGTGGAGGGTAGAAGACATCAACAGTGAAGGACAGAAGACATCAATAGTGGAGGACAGAAGACATCAAAAGTGAAGGGCAGAAGACATCAACAGTGGAGAACGGAAGACATCAATAGTGGAGGACAGAAGACATCAATAGTGGAGGACAGAAGACATCAATAGTGGAGGGCAGAAGACATCAAAAGTGGAGGGCAGAAGACATCAATAGTGGAGGACAGAAGACATCAATAGTGGAGGACAGAAGACATCAATAGTGGATGGCAGAAGACATCAATAGTGGAGGACAGAAGACATCAATAGTGGAGAGCAGAAGACATCAATAGTGGATGGCAGAAGACATCAATAGTGGAGGACAGAAGACATCAAAAGTGGAGGGCAGAAGACATCAATAGTGGAGGACAGAAGACATCAATAGTGGAGGACAGAAGACATCAAAGTGAAGGCAGAAGACATCAATAGTGGAGGGTAGAAGACATCAATAGTGGAGGACAGAAGACATCAATAGTGGAGGACAGAAGACATCAATAGTGGAGGGCAGAGGACATCAATAGTGGAGGGTAGAAGACATCAATAGTGGAGGACAGAAGACATCAATAGTGGAGGACAGAAGACATCAATAGTGGATGGCAGAAGACATCAATAGTGGAGGGTCAGAGAGGACATCAATAGTGGAGTGCAGAAGACATCAATAGTGGAGGGCAGAAGACATCAATAGTGGAGGGCAGAAGACATCATAGTGGACGTTAGAGGACATCAATAGTGATGGTAGAAGACATCAAAGTGTAGGGAAGAAGACATCAGTAGTGGAGGGCAGAAGACATCAGTAGTGGAGGGCAGAAGACATCAATAGTGGAGGGCAGAAGACATCAATAGTGGAGGCAGAAGACATCAATAGTGGAGTAGAGACATCAATAGTGGAGGGTAGAAGACATCAATAGTGGAGCGAGAGGACATCAATAGTGGAGGGCAAGAAGACATCAATAGTGGAGGGCAGAGAAGATACATAGTGGAGGGCAGAAACATCAATAGTGGACGTTAGAGGACATCAATAGTGGAGGTAGAAGACATCAATAGTGTAGGGAAGAAGACATCAGTAGTGGAGGGCAGAAGACATCAATAGTGGAGGAGCAGAAGACATCAATAGTGGAGGGCAGAAGACATCATAGTGGAAGGCAGAAACATCAATAGTGGACGTAGAGACATCAATAGTGGAGGAGACTAAATGTGTAGGGAAGAAGACATCATAGTGGAGGACAGAAGACATCAATAGTGGACGTTAGAGGAATCAATAGTGGAGGGTAGAAGACATAATAGTGTAGGGAAGAAGACATCATAGTGGAGGACAGAAGACATCAATAGTGGACGGTAGAGGACATCAATAGTGGAGGGTAGAGACATCAATAGTGTAGGGAGAAGACATCAATAGTGGAGGGCAGAAGACATCAATAGTGGACGTTAAGGACATCAATAGTAGAGGGTAGAAGACATCAATAGTGGAGGGAAGAAGACATCAATAGTGGAGGGCAGAAGACATCAATAGTGGAGGGCAGAAGACATCAATAGTGGACGTTAGAGGACATCAATAGTGGAGGGAAGAAGACATCAATAGCGGAGACAAGAATCAAAGTGATGGCAAAAGCATCAATAGTGGAGGGTAGTAGACATCAATAGTGGAGGGCAGAGGACATCAATAGTGAAGGGTATAGGACATCAATAGTGAAGGGTAGAGGACATCACTAGTGGAGGGTAGATTACATCGCTAGTGGAGGGTGGAAGACATCAATAGTGATGGGCAGTAGACATCAACAGTTGAGGGCAGAAGATATCAGTAGTGGAGGGTAGAGGACATCAATAGTGGAAGTTAGACGACATCAATAGTGGAGGTTAGAGGACATCAATAGTGGAGGATAGAAGACATCAATAGAGGAGGGTAGAGGACATCAATAGTGGAGGGCAAAATATGTGAATAATGGAAAACGGAAGATACAAATAATGGAGGACATAAGATACAAATAATGGAAGACAGAACATACAAATTAATACAAGACATAAGATACAAATAATGGAAGACAGAACATACAAATTAATACAAGACAGAAGATACAAATAATGGGAGACAGAAGATACAAATAATGGAAGACAGAAGATACATGGACAGTGGAGGACAGAAGATCTAGAAATACAAGAGAACAGATGATAAAATGGATGGAGGACAAAAGATATAGCTAATGGCAGAGAACATGCTGACATTGGACGACGGAAGATATCTGTGAAGGACACAAGATTTGGAAAATGAAGGACAGAAGACAGATAATGGAGGACAGTGGCTATGTGTAATTGGGGACTAATAATATGAATAATCACGAGAGAGAGAGAGAGAGAGAGAGGAGAGAGAGAGAGAGAGAGAGAGAGAGAGAGAGAGAGAGAGAGAGAGAGAGAGAGAGAGAGAGAATGAGAGAGTGGATGGCTGTGATTGAGTGAGTATTTCTTTTATCCCCAAGGACGAAGGTTTTTAGCGCGAGGTAGTCATGCACGCATTATTCTAATTCATATCATTCACACTGACAAAACAACCCAACAGCATTGCAAGTATGATTGTAATGCTGAGGGACAATCTTCGAATAACAAAGTGATGAAGTGTTCAGCATTTATAAGGAAAATAAATACAACTAATAAAAGAACACACACACACACACACACACACACACACACACACACACACACACATACACAAGCACACACGGACAGACAGACAGACAGACAGACAGACAGACAGACAAACAGACAGAGAGAGAGAGAGAGAAGGGGAAAATATGAGGGAAATAGAGAGAGACAGACAGACAGACAAAAAGACACAGACAGACAGACAGACAGACAGACAGATAGGCAGACAGATTAACAACAGGCTTACTGACAGACAGAGTCAAGGAGAGAGAGACAGAGACAGAAAGACAGACAGACAGACAGACAGAGAAAACTGTCGAGAAAGGAAGGACGGCGAAGGGAGACAACCATGTGCAGAGAGAGTGACGGGAATCTCCGTCCACCTCGCGGTGGTGTCGCCAGGACTTAGGGGAGGGAAGCGAGGCCAGGACTGATTGCCGGGGACAGCCAGGCACGGGAAAACCTATGGCCCAGCCACTGAAGTGGACCCCACTCATTGTCGCCCTCCCCCTCCCCCTCCCCGCCCTGCCACGGCGCCCTGACAGGCCCTGCCCTGAGAGGTTTCACAGGAGAAGCCGACAATTACATTCCTCTCCTCCCCTGGGGACCGTCCTTCCAGCCCGCCTGCCTGAAAGACACCCTGAGTTCAGCCGTCTTCTGAACTTGTAGAGTGCCGCCAGCAATGGCGGGGGCTCTGTTCAAGGCTGGGCGGCGGTAGTGGTGGAGTTATCTATCCTTGTCCTTCATCTGTAAAGGAAATAACAGCAACGGTTAGGACTCTGTTCAAGGCTCTGCGGCGGTAGAGGAGTTATCTCTCCTTGTCCTTCGTCTGTAAAGGAAATAACAGCAACGGTTAGGACTCTGTTCAAGGCTCTGTGGCGGTAGAGGAGTTATCTCTCCTTGTCCTTCATCTGCAAAGGAAATAACAGCAGGCCACACGCCTCAATTTGGATTTTGCAGTAAAACACTTAATAATCCATGTCAGCGTTTTGAGGCCTACCGTAACTTTGAGCCAGCATTTAATGTTATGCTGAAAACTGATCAAAAGAACAACTCCCCACAGTCAGTTATCATGTTTAGGGGGATCTTCACCGATGAAATCACAAACAATCTTCATATACGTGACCTTCCCCTTAGTTGACACACATTTCAGGCCTTTGCACTCAACCGTGACCCTATCTTTGCGCCAGCTTCAAGAGAACAAAATAATCCCATTCCTTTGATTTTAATCTGTCTGCTTGGAACCACCTGGCTTGTACCTTGAAGGCTATATGAAAGAAAATGAGGAGAATCAACTTCCAGACACACACACACAAAAATTCTCAAAACAATCGAATTGCGGCAGCCTGTAAATACTCGATTTGGTGCATGAATTTTTGGTGTGCAGCCAGCCAGAGCAGGGGCTCTGTTCAAGACTGTGGGGTGGTAGTGAAGTTATCTCACCCTGAACTTCACCTGTAAAGGAAACCAATGTCCACCGTACTGCTAGGCCGGATGTTGAAGGCACACGTGACTTGTCAGGTGAAAGGCCATTTTGTTTGTACAACCGATGTCAACAGCGCTTTTGTAGAATGCCAAAATTGTCCCAAAATCCACAATGATTCTTTTCCTGAGATATGTACTTCTCAAAATCCGCTAAGGACATTTTCAGCGTCTTCACGAAACGAAGTGTGAGTACGTTTGGGTGATGTAAATATGTTAAACACAGAAAGAGGGCTGGAGGTTCCCATGTCTGTCACAGTGAGATACAGATTACCAGCAGAGCCCAACAGAAAACAATGAAATTAGTTAACATGGTTCAGTCTGTAAACCCAAGGCTGAGGGCAGAAAAGAAAACAATGAAATTAGTTACCATGGTTCTGTCTTTGAATCTAAGGCTGAGGGCAGAAAAGAAAATGAAATTGGTTACCATGGTTCTGTCTTTGAACCTAATGCTGAGGGGAGAAAAGAAAACAATGAAATTAGTTACCATGGTTCTGTCTTTGAACCTAATGCTGAGGGCAGAAAAGAAAACAATGAAATTAGTTACCATGGTTCTGTCTTTGAACCTAAGGCTGAGGGGTAGCAACCAACAGAGCCCAAAAGAAAACAATGAAATTAGTTACCATGGTTCTGTCTTTGAACCTAAGGCTGAGGGCAGAAAAGAAAACAATGAAATTAGTTACCATGGTTCTGTCTTTGAACCTAAGGCTGAGGGGTAGCAACCAACAGAGCCCAAAAGAAAACAATGAAATTAGTTACCATGGTTCTGTCTTTGAACCTAAGGCTGAGGGTAGCAACCAACAGAGCCCAAAAGAAAACAATGAAATTGGTTACCATGGTTCTGTCTTTGAACTTAAGGCTGAGGGGTAGAAACCAACAGAGCCCAAAAGAAAACAAGAAATTGGTTACCATGGATCTGTCTTTAAACAAAAGGCCGATTCTGTTGCTGTCCTCGACCAACCTTTTTTTAAGTGCGAAACAAGGGTATGTGAGCTTGTGAATTGTCTCGGAGGAGGGCTTCAAGTCCGTCACGTGGTATGGACTTCCTCCTGGCTGGGGGCTGTCTAGGTAAGTGGGCTGTCACGGAGGTTAACCGGATGTATCTTCCCACCACCCGTTCACCCAAACAAGCTGATAACTAAGCAAACACAAAGAAGGCGATATGCGAACAACTTTATTGACACTACAAAGGATTTTGAAACTTGGGCCATATGCGAACAACTTTATTGACACTACAAAGGGTTTTGAAACTTGGGCGATATGCGAACAACTTTATTGACACTACAAAGGGTTTTGAAACTTGGGCGATATGCGAACAACTTTATTGACACTACAAAGGGTTTTGAAACTTGGGCGATATGTGAACAACTTTATTGAACTTGGGCGATATGCGAACAACTTTATTGACACTACAAAGGGTTTTGAAACTTGGGCGATATGCGAACAACTTTATTGACACTACAAAGGTTTTGAAACTTGGGCGATATGGAACAACTTTATTGACACTACAAAGGGTTTTGAAACTTGGGCGATATGCGAACAACTTTATTGACACTACAAAGGGTTTTAAACTTGGGCGATATGCGAACAACTTTATTGACACTACAAAGGGTTTTGAAACTTGGGCGATATGCGAACAACTTTATTGACACTACAAAGGGTTTTGAAACTTGGGCGATATGTGAACAACTTTATTGAACTTGGGCGGATATGCGAACAACTTTATTGACACTACAAAGGGTTTTGAAACTTGGGCGATATGCGAACAACTTTATTGACACTACAAAGGTTTTGAAACTTAAACTTGGGCGATATGCGAACAACTTTATTGACACTGCAAAGGGTTTTGAAACTTGGGTGATATGTGAACAACTTTATTGACACTGCAAAGGGTTTTGAAACTTGGGCGATATGCGAACAACTTTATTGACACTACTAAGGTTTTGAAACTTGGGCGATATGCGAACAACTTTATTGACACTACAAAGGGTTTTGAAACTTGGGCGATATGCGAACAACTTTATTGACACTACTAAGAGTTTTGAAACTTGGGCGATATGCGAACAACTTTATTGACACTACAAAGGGTTTTGAAACTTGGACGATATGCGAACAACTTTAATGACACTACTAAGAGTTTTGAAACTTGGGCGATATGCGAACAACTTTATTGACACTACAAAGGGTTTTGAAACTTGGGCGATATGCGAACAACTTTATTGACACTACTAAGAGTTTTGAAACTTGGGCGATATGTGAACAACTTTATTGACACTACAAAGGGTTTTGAAACTTGGGCGATATGCGAACAACTTTATTGACACTACAAAGGGTTTTAAAACTTGGGCGATATGCGAACAACTTTATTGACACTACAAAGGGTTTTGAAACTTGGGCGATATGCGAACAACTTTATTGACACTACAAAGGGTTTTGAAACTTGGGCGATATGCGAACAACTTTATTGACACTGCAAAGGGTTTTGAAACTTGGGCGATATGCGAACAACTTAATTGACACTGGAAAGGGTTTTGAAACTAGGGATATCTGAATTACTGTGGGAAAATGAAATGTATTGGAAGCATGGAAAACTAAAGGATGTAAACAAACCAGAGGTTACTAGAATCATGAAAAGCTATAGAACTAGGAAAACGAAGGGGTAATGAAACAAAGGAAAGCTGAAGAACTGAGGAGTTGAAACAATGGAAAGCTGGGGAACTGTGGGAAAACGAAGGGGTAATGAAACAATGGAAAGCTGGGGAACTGTGGGGGAAAACGAAGGGGTAATGAAACAATGGAAAGCTGGGGAACTGTGGGTAAACAAAGGGTATTGAAACCATAGACATCTGAAGGAAGTCGCGAGTCAGGGAGATGAAGCCAAACAGAAGACCTTCTAGACAGAAAGGAGAGTTGTGAGTCAGGGAGATGAAGCCAAACACAGACCTTCTAGACAGAAAGGAGAGTTGGGAGTCAGGGAGATGAACCCAAACACAGACCTTCTAGACAGAAAGGAGAGTTGGAGTCAGGGAGATGAACCCAAACACAGACCTTCTAGATAGAAAGGAGAGTTGGGAGTCAGGGACATGAAGCCAAACAGAAGACCTTCTAGACAGAAAGGAGAGTTGGGAGTCAGGGAGATGAAGCCAAACAGAAGACCTTCTAGACAGAAAGGAGAGTTGGGAGTCAGGGAGATGAAGCCAAACACAGACCTTCTAGACAGAAAGGAGAGTTGGGAGTCAGGGAGATGAAGCCAAACAGAAGACCTTCTAGACAGAAAGGAGAGTTGTGAGTCAGGGAGATGAAGCCAAACAGAAGACCTTCTAGACAGAAAGGAGAGTTGGGAGTCAGGGTCATGAAGCAAAACAGAAGACCTTCTAGACAGAAAGGATAATCTTGAGTCAGGGAGATGAAGCCAAACACAGACCTTCTGGACAGAAAGGAGAGTTGTGAGTCAGGGAGATGAAGCAAAACAGAAGACCTTCTAGACAGAAAGGATAATCTTGAGTCAGGGAGATGAAGCCAAACACAGACCTTCTGGACAGAATGGAGAGTTGGGAGTCAGGGACATGAAGCCAAACAGAAGACCTCCTATCCAGAAAGGAGAGTTGTGAGTCAGGGAGATGAAGCCAAACCGAAGACCTTCTAGACAGAAAGGAGAATCTTGAGTCAGTGAGATGAAGCCAAACAGAAGACCTTCTAGACAGAAAGGAGACTTGTGAGTCAGGAAGATGAAGCCAAACAGAAGACCTTCTATCCAGAAAGGAAAGTTGGGAGTCAGGGAGATGAAGCCAAACAAGAGACTCTCCCGCCTGGCAGGGGCGGATCCGGGGCGAGCCAGAGAGGTAGTGCTATGAATCTGAGTCCAGGGGACTCCTCTGGAGGGAGCCACCCAGGCTGCCAGATTTGATCAGATCGCCTGGAGCTACGGAGTTACATCAGTATCTTCAGAGAGCTACGGAGTTACATCAGTATCTTCAGAGAGCTACGGAGATTAATCAGTATCTTCAGAGAGCTACGGAGATATATCAGTATTTTCAGAGAGCTATGGAGATATATCAGTATCTTCAGGGAGCTACGGAGTTACATCAGTATCTTCAGAGAGCTACGGAGATATACCAGTATCTTCAGAGAGCTACGGAGATATATCAGTATCTTCAGAGAGCTACGGAGATTAATCAGTATCTTCAGAGAACTACAGAGATATATCAGTATCTTCAGAGAGCTACGGAGATATATCGTATCTTCAGAGAGCTACGGAGTTATATCAGTATCTTCAGAGAGCTATGGAGTTATATCAATATCTTCAGAGACGGTTAGCAGAAAATTTAAGAGCAGTTCAGTCAAGGGAAACAACTGAGGAGCTGGCGAAGTTGTATTTAAATCGTGATTTTCTTTCTTCATTCCTCATAGCTAGGCAGATGAGTGGAATATTGTCTGTCACTGTTCATGAGAATAAGGGCGATAACTGGGATGTAGTCTGTGAATAGCATGCATGGCGTTTTCTTTTCTTCTTCTTCTTCTTCTTTCTTTTCTTTTTTCTTTTTTTTTTTTCTTTTTCTTTTTGGCACAAATATTTTATGGTACAGGTAAATGTTTGACGGGTGAGAGCTCGGAGTTTATTTCATAAAATTTCCCTTTTTCCGAATACTTTTGTTCCTGTAACCTTTGTGAGCGTCCCAATGTGTGTGTGTGTGTGTGTGTGTGTGTGTGTGTGTGTGTGTGTGTGTGTGTGTGTGTGTGTGTGTGTGTTTCAGATGCTAATTTGTTGAAACTTGTAAAGCACCCTGTAGCCTATAGTGTTCTGTAGGCGCTATAGAAATTGTCCTCATTGTTATTATCATTGTCATTGTCCGTATCCCCATGCATCCATGCGTATGATAATGACATGTTAATAAGAATGGGGGCTCATGGGAACTCCATATCACAAAATGTATATATAGATATAGATATTCATTTATTCACACACACACACACACACACACACACACACACACACACACACACACACACACACACACACACACACACACGATGTTGTTGAAATCAGCTAGCTGATTTCAACAACATCAGTTTCGTGGGGCATTCCAATCTACCAACCAGCCCGCGACATCTTCAGGATGGTCTTCATCCCACCTTCCTCGGAACCAGTAAGGTGGCAGCTAATATCGGGCGCCACGTGAGAGACCTGTTCTGGAGGAAGCCCAAGAAAGCAACCAGGTTCCAGCACCACCCACCCAGACCCTTCCCCATGTACTACGACGACCTGTTGTTCGCTCCCAATTCATGGATGAACAGATTTACTGTGCTGAGTGATTGTTGATCCATTTTCTGGGGATTTCTTTCTGAGAGAGGGTGGAATAATTTTTGCAAAATACCAGCACCTTCTTGACTGTTAGTTTTGTTTTGAACAAGGTGCCATCTTGTAATCTCATCACTTTGTAATTAACCTCATCATCATAAGAACAGTCCCATAAATTAATTCTTTATTACTGCGAATACCATTATATTAGTTGGCTAATTGACATAGTTTGTAATCTTTGTTATTTGCTATTTTAAATATTATAAAAAGTTGCTTTTTTCCTATTTAGGACAATACATTTTTCATTCTTCAGAGAGCATGACGAAGCATTCGAATTTGAAAATATTGCAATGGAACTGCAGATCAATATCAACAAATATTCACGAACTGATTCAACATCTGTCAGATCATAGGTATCAAGTGTCAATATTACAGTCTTTAAATGCAACTGAACAAAAAATTCCAAAATTACAAAACTTCTATTACCCTCCAATATTCCAAACTAACAACGAAACAAGGAGGGTTAGTACTGCACTATATATTCAAGAAAAGGTTAAATATTTTTAAATAGAGCCACCCATTTCAAAGAATGTTAAAACCATCAATGCATGTGCAGCAAAACTGAAACTCAACGAATTACTTACATTAAACGTTGTTTTCATTTATTTGCCCAGAGGTCCTGACAATGAAAACACAGAATGGCTTCGCGCTATACCGGACCAGCATGAAAAATGGTTGATAGCAGGTGATTTTAACTCACATGCCCCGTTTTGGGATAATGAATGCGAAATAGTAACACACAATCGTTTTGTTGGAAATATAGTAGACTCTTCATTGAGTCTGTTAAATGATGGCAGTGTAACAAGAATACCTGATATTTCACACCATCGAGCAACAGCAATTGATTTAACACTTATATCTCCTGCCATAGCTCCAAGCTGTGAGTGGTCTACCTTCAAAGTTCCTCTTGGTAGTGATCATTTGCCAATAATTATTACCATTAAGGGTAAACAATCCATTCAAAACTGCGCTAAAGATAAGATCCCAAAATATAATTATAATAAAGCTGTTTGGGATAAATTTGAAAACATAATCTCTACTTACAATTGTGAAGAGATATTGTCTGATAACATTGACGGAAGCTACGCGAATTTTGTTGATATTGTTTTACATGCAGCTGATCTCTCAATACCAAGGTGCAATTCTGACGCATCAAACAAATATGCAGGCAATGTATGGTGGAATGCTACTTGTGAAGAAGCAAGAGAAAAAAAGATGCAGGCCTATAAAATATATTTAAAAGATAAGAAAGATCCTGACAAAATTACTGAAAAGAACAGAGCAAAAAATCATAGTAACAGAGTAATTGAAAAAGTCAAGGAGCAATATTGGTCAAATTTCTGTGAAAGTGAAGTACATGACCACAAAGATCTTCAGAAAATATGGAAAAATTTGAAAGACATAAAAAATGGAATCAGTCTTCCTGAATATCCCATAACATTAGAAAATAATGAGTTTCCTTCAAAATTTGAAAACGCTGAAACATTTGCAAATATTTTTGCAAAAAATAGCAACAGAGAGGGCCTGACAAAAAAAACAAAAGATATACAGAGAGAAAATGGAGGATAAGGAAACGCATGAAAAAAGTCCCATTAACAGTCACTACACAAATGCTCCCCTTACATTTCAAGAAGTAAAGGATGCAATTTTCTCTATTGGTTCGAAAAGAAAATCAGTGGGACCAGATGCGATCTCCAATGAAATGAGTAGAAAGAAACTCGTGGAGAGCGTGGCAGCAGAGAGTCCTCAGAAGAGAAGCCCCCTTCAAGCAAGTGTTTCGGCCCCTATCTCCTGACACTCTAGGGGGGTTGGGCCACACCCGGTTCATGACTCCGGATGTCCCTCTGCTGCCCCTTTTTTTTCCCCATCTTGGGACGAGCCATGGCTGGGATTCGAACCCATGACCCTCTGGACATGCTCATTTTCCACTTAATGACTCGCGCTTTAACCACTGAGCCACAGGGACACCTGATATTTGTAGGGAAATTAAGCCTTATGAAGTTCACTTTTGTTCCTCCTTGACCAGATCCAGCTTGAACACCTCTCTGCCGCTTCTGCCATTGCTTTCAGAGCTCTGGTTTTTTCCTTCCCTGCAACTGAGAGCTGTTTCATGAGGCTGTATGCAGACGTTCCTACAAACCCCCCAGCTCCAATTTCTGCAGTGAGGACTTTGACCTGATAGCCTTCTCTCCTCAGGCTGTTTGCCAGATCAGCATACTTTTCAGTCTTGTAGATTTGAGCTGCCTCCATTCTGTTCTCATATGGCACCGTGAGCTCGATCATGATCAGCTGCTTGGTTGACTTAGAGTGGACTACTATGTCTGGTCTCATGCCACTCTTGCTGATGATCTCTGGGTGACTCTTCCATTCTGGGAGGTCTGCAGTGCACTCCCAGTCATCTGCCCCGTCCAGCAGACTCTGCCTGCATGTTTCGAGTGGTACTGTTGTTCTTGGCCATGATTTGCTGCCTCCTGCCGTGAAGAATGTTGCGGGTGCTTTTGGAGTCCTGATTTTCCCTTTTGTGGTGTTGGTACTAGCCCAGACTACTTGTACAATCTCTTTGAGCACTTGGTTGTGTCTCCATGTGTACCTTCCTTGAGCCAGGGCTACTTTACATGAGCTTAGGACATGCTCCACTGTTTGTTTTTCATGGCAGAGGGGGCATGCAGGATCGTCTGTTTTCCCCCACTTCACCAGGTTTGCATTTGAGGGCAGAAGGTCATATGCAGATCTGAGAATGAAGCTGATCCTGAGAGGGGCCATGCGCCAAATGTCATTCCAAGTGAGACTTCTTTGGAGTGCATTCTCCCACGTTGTCCATTGCCCTTGCTGGCTCTGCTGGACTGCTTTTTGGAGTCTTTTTTGGTCTTCTTCTTTTCTCATCTCCTGAATCATCATGTCTCTTTTGGCTTTTCCTTTGGCCTTTGACCACCATTCAGTTTTGGTCACCCCCAGTCCTTGTCTGTTGGTCTGTGTGTGTCCTGTTATTTCTCTGATCTTGAGACTTTCTTTTGCAGAATCCATCGCCTCTTGAACTTTCCATTTTCTGCCTGTCTTCAGCTGGGGCTTGATTGCTTCTACCACCTTGTCTCCTGAGTCCTCCAGCATGCTTTGAAGTCTGATCTTCCCTGCTTTGTATTCCTCCAGGATGGATTTCAGTGGTAGTTTCAGCTTTGCTTGACGACAGTACAGCGCTATGTCAGTCAGACAGGGTGGGACACCAAGCCATTTCCTTGTGAACTTGTTGATTTTGGCTTCCATTGCCTCCACTATGCTGGTGCAGATGTCGTATATCATCAGAGGCCACAGGAGCTTTGGTATCAGCATGAACTGCAGACACCAGACCTTGTATTTGCCAGGGAGCCCACACTGGTCAATGGTCTTCAAGCCTTCCTCCGACATCTGCTTGGTTTCTTTTGCTCTTTGTGTGTCTTTCAGCGTATCATCATACCATCTTCCAAGGCTCTTGACTGGTTCTTCTGTGACTGTTGGAATGGCCTGGTTGGCAACACTGAAGACCACAGATCCGGCCACTTTTCCTTTTCTCAGTGAGAGACTCCGTGATTTCTTTGGCTTGAACTTCATTCTGGATGAGGCAACTATGTCGTCCAGCCTCTCCAGCACATGACGTGTCTCGTCTTCTCTGGATGAAATCACTGTAGTGTCATCCATGAAGGCCTTGAGAGGAGGCATCTTGTATCCATCGCCAAGGTCTGTTTGTCTCGCGTTGTTTGTTGCTGCTTTCAAGATGAGTTCCATTGCCAGCACGAACAGTATTGGGGAAATTGCACAGCCCATTGCAATACCCACTTCCAGGTTGATCCAGTCTGTTGTGTACTCCTTGGTAGAGAACCGCATTGAGAAGCCATTGAAGTACTTCTTGAGCATGTCGCAGATGTTCTTTGGCACATGGTACATCTCAAGAGCCAACTGTATCATCTCATGGGGCACAGATCCATATGCGTTTGCCAGATCAAGCCACACTACGTCCAGGTCTCTCTTTTCTGTTTTTGCTTTTTGGATTGCGTCCCAGATCATTGTGGCGTGTTCTACACAGCCAGCCACGCCTGGGATGCCACCTTTCTGGACTGACACATCCAAGTACTTGTTTTCCATCAGGTACTTGGTCAGCCTTGCTGCCATGACAGAGAAGAAGATTTTCCCTTCGACGTTCAGTAGTGATATTGGCCTGAACTGGCTGATGTCACTTGAGTTTTGCTCTTTGGGGATGTACACACCATCTGCCGTCATCCACTGGCCGCTGATCTTCTGGTTTCTCCAAGCCGATCGCAGCAGCCTGTGGAGCCACTCCAGCACCTTGGGACATTTCTTGTAAAGCTGGTAAGGTATTCCGTTTGGCCCTGGTGATGATTTGGCTCTGGCTTTGTCGACCACCTTCTTGATTTCCGCCAACGTTGGAGGCTTGCCATTGAACTGTTCCTCAGGGTTGGTTGGCCACACCAGACCTTGAATGTCGAGTGGTGCTTTGCTCTGTGGGTCAGAGTATGTTTTCCTCAGATGCTGCTAAAGAACTCCTTTGTCCACACTTAGGGTCCCAGATTTTGGCTGCTCAAACAGTGTTCTGGCAAACTGGAAGGGGTCTCTGAAGAAGCGCTCTTGTGTCTTCTTCTTTTTGCTCTTCCTCTTCCTCGCAGATTCCGCTTTGCTGAGGGCGCTGTGTTTTTCTTTCAAGTCTTTCCACAGTTTTTCCAAGCCTTGTTTTTCAGCTGGCAGTGCGGTCTTCATTTGCATCTTGAGGTTTTTCTTTTGGACCCTGATCTTGTCCATCTTTTCTTGGCGTCTGGATTTCTTTGGAGGTGTTTTTTCTTTGGGTAGTTTTGCTCCATAGGCGTCTCTACATGTGGCATACACAATGTCCCCATATGTGGCTAGTTTGTGTTCCAGGGTGCTTTTCCCTATCAGTGCATCGAGTCTTTGGACGATTTTTGCATCCAGTTTCTCCCAATCTTCAGTTTCGTTTGCTCGTGGCAGGTTGAGTTTCAGGCGCCTGGCATCGAGGGCCTGTGCAAATTCCTCATCCGAACCAACAGCGTGGATGTCCTTGGCACTGTGGTTTAAATCCTGGCCTTGGTCTTCCGACGTCTTATCTGCTGATGCAGTGCGCTGCTGCTCATTCAGATGAGTCTTCACACATCCCATCTTGTGATAAAGCATTTGCCAGTTAATTTCACAATGTTTCTGAACTTATTTTTTCAGAAATGTTGGTCTGAAGGGCTTAAACCATCTTTGTGGAAAAAATCAATTGTAACCCCTATCCCTAAAGAGGGCAAGTCAAAATCAGACAAAAACAACTACAGGCCAATTGCTCTCACTTCACATGTGGGAAAACTTATGGAAAGGATTATTTTAAAAAGACTTGAACATCATTGTGAAAAAAATGGTATAATACCAATACAACAGGCTGGCTTTAGAAAGGGTAGATCTACAGTTGACCATCTTGTAAAAATTACAACACAGGTTAAATATCAGTTCGCACGTAGGAAAAATGTACTTGCCACGTTTTTTGACATTAGAAAGGCATATGACCAAGTCTGGCATTCAAAACGTCTGAACAAATTAAAGTTAATAGGTCTCTCGGGGTGTATGTACAATTACTTAAAAACCTTCTTAAGTGGTAGAACAATACAGACGAAGGTAGGAAATGTATATTCTAATGAAAGACATATCCAGATGGGAATCCCGCAAGGAGCTGTGATAGTTCCTATCCTGTTTAATATTTTGATCCATGATCTTCCTAAATCATTATCAAAAAATGTTGAACTAGTACAATATGGGGATGATATCTGTATATGGATGAAAGTTACTTTAAAACGTCACACACCAGTTAGATCAATCAACTATATTAAAAAGATATATCAACATGAGCTAGATAAAATTAGTAGGTACATGACTGAAAATGGATTGGCCCTTTCAGCTGAAAAATCGCATATGGTTCTGTTCAATACTGGTTATGATCCTAATCCTCTGCCTTCATTTCAAAAAGATGGATTATGCCTTGAATATGAAAAAGTCGTAAAATTTTTAGGAGTAAATTTAACTTCTAAATTGAGCTGGAATTATCACATACAAACTATTCTAACAAAAGCTAAGAAAACTTTAATTTTTTTTTAAATGGTGAGTCAACAATAATGGGGTAAAGACAGTAAAGTATTAACACATTTAGCTACTGCGCTTGTACGATCAAAATTATCCTATGCCCAGGAGACATTTTTCTAAGCCCCAAAATGTTTAATTAAAAAGTTGCAGAGTATCGATAGTAAAGCTTACAAGATAGCTCTTGATGTCCCGGTTCATACATCAACTTTAAGAACTTATATGGAGATCGGAATATTGCCTTTTGAAGAAAATATGAAACTTGCATGTGCAAAATATATTTTAAGAAGTCATACACTACAAAATCTTAATACCAGTGAAACTGAATTAAAATCAGAAATAAATTTTCCTAAACGGGCACAAAAAATCGATTCTCTAAAATCGATAGCCTCATACACATCTGACTTATTTACAAAAGCAGGCACTGCCCCTCAAAACGTAGCTCCTCGGGTGTCTTTTAGCACTATCCCGGAATGGGAACTTAGTAGAGCAAATTATGACATATACTATACAAGTTTTTAAAAAAAAGTGATGGACCCTTGCTGCCAACGAAGGTAAATCACATATAAATGAAACTTATATAAATCACCTTAAAATTTATACAGATGGTTCTGTACTAGACAATCATTTGTCTGGTTCAGCATTCATAATTCCATCCTTAAAAATCGAGAAAGGTTACCACCTTGGTAAGAATATTTCCATATTTACTGCGGAACTTGTTGCCATTATTATGGCATTAAACTTTCTTCTTGATTTTCAATTTCCTGCATTTCAAATACTACTTTGCGTTGATTCAAAATCAGTCCTACAAGCTCTAAAATTTTCGCATACAAGTGTGAGAGCAGAACTCATATCAGAAGTCTACCACTTAATTCATTTTTTGCATTTACGTGGTTCCTATGTCGATTTTTGTTGGGTTCCATCACACTGTGGATTATCTGTGAATGAAAGGGTAGACCGATTAGCCAAAAAGGCTGCTATCACTGAGACTGATTTAACAAAGATATGCATTCCTTTATCCTTACATGAGAGTTATAGTCTTTTAAAAGACGTATCCTGGAACTCTATTTCAAATAAGCGAAAAGGCACCTGAAACAAAAAGGGGATATTATTTAACAAGATATCAGACAATAAAACAGGTATCAAGAATCTCTACCAAGAGTGGATTTTAAAAAGTTTGATTTTTAGATTGAGGCTTGATGCCTTTAAAACCAAATTCTGTAAACATGTGACTTGTATTTGTGGCCAGCAAATCACTCCGTTCCATCTACTTTTTTTGTGCGATAGAATGAAGCCCTACTTACCTGCTTGGTTGTTGAACACTGAACCGTCGATGTCAGCCTTTGAAGACGTCATCTCCAACGAATCAAACATTTTTGAAGTTGTTCATGGACTGATTAAGAGCCCAGTTGGACATTTACTTTAACGTCTATGTTATTTTCCCCACCCTGGTGTTAGTTGCTTATTTAGTGTTTCTTTCAAAGTTCTGGATTCAGTTATGTGGAGTTTTTTGTTGTTGTTTTTTTGGAGGAGGGGGGAGGGGGGGTTGTGTATGTGTGGTTTTTTTTTAAAAATTATTATTTATTTTATCTAGGCCTAATTGCATTATACATACCTACGTACGCCCAAAATCAACACCAACCGTTCGCATGCATACACCCAAAAACACCACATGCACATACACATAACACTTACATACTGTCTAAGATCACTGTTAGGTGGGTAGACGTTAAATTAAAGAACGAACACACACACACGCACACACACACACACACACACACACACACACACACACACACACACACACACATATATATATATATATATATATATATATATATATATATATATATTTCGTTTGCATAATGCTTTTAGTTTTT
>CM065718.1:3250954-3255954 GCA_033310375.1 Conus canariensis | reverse complement strand
TCCACGAAGGGAGATAATTCTTCAGCGACTCTCCTCCAACTCTGGTGTGATATGAAGCCCCTGTGTGTGTGTGTGTGTGTGTGTGTGTGTGTGTGTGTGTGTGTGTGTGTGTGTGTGTGTGTGTTCGTGGATTTCTTTAAAAAAAAAAAAGAAAGAAATAATAAGAAAACGGTTTTTCCAGTCACTAGAGGGAATGACAGAGTGCGGAGCGGAGTGGGGTGGAGGGCACACACACACACACACACACACACACACACACACACACACACACACGCGCGCGCGCCCACACACACACACACACACACACACACACACACACACACACACACACACACACACACACACACATAGAGTCTGATCCAGCAGACGAAAGGCCTCGGAACAGGCAATATGAAAAGTTCTGTCTTCAAGATGGGTTAAGATGGTCTCCATAGGCCGCGAGTGAACGATTTTATATTAATGACATACTTCCCTGACTTTTCATTCTCATTTTCTTTGTCCACCCCACCCCCACCCCCCTTTCCCCTGTTTTTTTTTCCCCCTTCTTTCCAATCTTTGCCAAGTCATTGATATAATGATGGAAGAATTATTAGCCTGCACTTGTTGTCTCCCACACTAAATTGTTCAATATATATATAACACAACTCAACAGAACACAACACACACAGAAAGAGAGACAGACAGACAGACAGACAGACAGACAGATTCAAGCGGTTTGTTTCCCTTTAGTCAGGGTCCACAGGAACGTGCAGACCTTATGGCAATGCTGACCTGCACACAGATTTGGGCTGAAGTTTGGAGTTTTGAACACATCGCCATCATCATCACCAATATGGCCAAAACAAACAGGAAAAAAGGAGAGAAAAAAAAATGTAGTTTTAAGAAGGGGAGGAGAAGGGAGAGGCGGGGTATTGAAAAGGAGGAAGTGGGGGGGGTATGAAAAAGAAGAGAATGAGCGAGATTATGAGGAAAGCGAGCAGCAATGCGATTAAAAAGGAAAGTAAGAAGAGCAGAGAGAAACTGAGGAAGAGGAGGACGACGATAGTGAGGAGGTGGGGGATAGAGAAGGGAGGAACGTTAAACCAGGTTTCATTCCCGCCAAACGACAGTCTGAAAAAAAAAAGGATGGTATTTTTCAGTTGATGGAGAAGGGAGAAGACAAATCCTCATGGGTAACCAATGGGAAATCCTCAGGGGTAACCAATGGGAAATCCTCAGGGGTAACCAATGGGAAATCCTCAGGGGTAACCAATGGGAAATCCTCAGGGGTAACCAATGGGAACACAAATTTCCGATGACATTTTTGTCATGTTTTACACAGGAAGGACTAGGGTTAAATTAGGGTAGATTTAGAGTTGGGATTAGGGTTAAATCATGGTAGATTTACGTTTGGTGTTAGGATTGAATTAGGAAAGATTTAGGGTTTGGGATTAGGGTTAAATTCGGGTAGATTTAAGCTTGGGAGTAGGATTCAATTACGGTATATTGAAGTTAGGGGGTAGCGGTAAATTAAGGACCATTTAGGATTGAGAGTAGGGTTAAATTAAGGTAGGTTTAGGACTAGTGGTAGGGTTGAATTGAGGCAGATTTAGCGTTGGTGGTAGGATTAAATTAAGGTAGATTTAGGACTGGCGGTAGGGTTGAACTGAGGCAGATTTAGGGTTGGGGGTAGGGTTAAATTAGGGTAGATTAAGGGCTTGGGTAGTATTAGATTTAGGGTAGATCAAGGATTGGGGTTAGGGTCAAACTAGGGTAGATTTAACGTTGGGTGTAGAGCTAATCTAGGTTAGATTTAGGAATTGGAGTTTAGCGTCGCTTTAGGGTAGATTAGCGTTGTGCGTAGGGTTAAAATTAATTAGGGTAGATTTGAGGCGGGTCGTAGGGTCGAATTAGGGTAGATTAAGGAATGGAGTTAGGGTCAAATTAGGGTAGATTTGGGAATTGAGTTAGGGTCAAATTAGGGTAGATTAAGGAATGGGGTTAGGGTCAAATTAGGGTAGATTTAGGAATGGGGTTAGGGTCAAATTAGGGTAGATTTAGGAATGGGGTTAGGGTCAAATCAGGGTAGATTTGAGGCTGGGGGTAGGGTGAAATTAATGCAATTTTAAGGCAGGGGGTTTGGGGTCGTGCATTCCGCAACAGGACAGTTTCCCGGATTGCTTACCAACAGGACCATCTCTGAAAACGTCAACACGCTGCCTTCTGGCGACCTTTTCAGAAAGTGCTAATTACCGACCTTTCTGCTTACCTGCCCTTTCTCTCGCCCCTCTGGCCTTTTTCCTTCCCGCTGACCACTCGGTCCACGCTGACCTGTCCACCACACCTGTCCACTCTGCACCCGGCTACCCGCTTGATCCACGGCGAAAAGGAATGTTGTTGACCACTTGTTTCTCCTCACGCCGACACACACAGTGCTCTCCCTTTCTTTTTCCTTCTTTTTATTTTTAGAAATGGGAGTTGCTTCCCTTATTGTCCAGATTAACTCACGCGCTGAAGGGTGAAATGGAGCCGCTCGTAGCGCCCTCTACGCTGACATCAGGTGCGCCTGAGCGGAGATGAGAGGCACGATCTTCGGTACGTGAGGTAGTGCGTGAACCCTTGGAGTGGGAGAACTTGCCGAGGGAAGCTGATGACAGGTGCGTGTCCTTCAGTCCCCAAAGACCACGCCCCTGCCGACGGCAGCACCTTCAAAGACCAGCAGAAGGACAGTGGCAAAGAGAGCTCAATTACAGGCCTGTCAGGCTTCAATGCAGCATTCACCAGCAGCCAGAGCGCTAGCGGCAGTTGTAGCAAAAACACAGTGGCGGAAAGGACAACAACGAAATGAGCAGTAGGTGTGGCACAAACAGCGTTAAGATGAATAGGAGAGCAGCAGCCACAACGGTAGGAGTACTAGGGCCAGCGGCATCAGCAACAGGAATGGCAGAAACAACAGAACCAGTCAGCAGTATTAGCAGCAGCAATGGTAGGAGTAAAAGCAGCAGCAGCAACAATAGGAGTAGTAGGTGTAGCAGCAGCAACATTACATAGGAGTAATAGGGTGAGCAGCAAAACTAATGGTGATAACAGGAGCAGCAGCAGAAATTGTCAGAGCTTTGGGGAAAGTAGTAGCAGGACCAGGAGCGGGAGGAGTCATAGGATTATCAGCAACAGCAGTGTAGGAGTAAATGGAGAAGCAGCAACAGTAGGAGTCTAGGATTGCAGCAACAGCGTTAGGAGTAAAATGGAGAAGCAGCAGCACACGTAGGAGTATAGGATTACGCATCAGCAGGTAGGAATAATGGGCAGAAGCAACAGAACCAGTCAGCAGTATAGATATCAGCAACAGGCAGTGTAGGAATAAAAGGAGCAAGCAGCAACAGTAGGAGTATAGGATTATCAGCAACAGCATGATAGGAATAATGGAACAAGCAAAACGTAGGTGTAATAGGATTATCAGCAAAGCAGTGTAGGATATCGGAGAGAAGCAGACAGACGTAGGAGTTATAGGATTATCAGCAACAGTAGTGTAGGAATAATCGGGAGAAGCAGCAACAGTAGGTGTTATAGGATTATCAGCAACAGCAGTGTAGGAATAATCGGAGAAGCAGCAACAGTAGGTGTTATAGGATTATCAGCAACAGTAGTGCAGGAATAATGGGAGAAGCAGCAACAGTAGGAGTTATAGGATTATCAGCAACAGTAGTGCAGGAATAATGGGAGAAGCAGCAACAGTAGGAGTTATGGGAGTTGCAGCAACAGTAGCAGTAACAGGATTAGCAGCAACAGTAGATGTAATAGGATCAGCAGCAACTGTAGAAGCGATAGGATTCGCAGCAACAGTAGAAGTAATAGGATCAGCAGCAACAGTAGGAGTAATGGGAGTTGCAACAGCCGCAACAGTAGGAGTAACAAGATTAGCAGCAACAGTAGGAGCAACCGGATTAGCAGCAACAGTTGAAGTGATAGGATTAGCAGCAACGGTAGGAATAATAGGATCAGCAGCAACAGTAGGAATAATAGGATCAGCAGCAACAGTAGGATTTATGGAACTTGCAGTAACAGTGGGAGTAATAGGCTTAGCAGTAACACCAGGAGTAAAGGCTTAGCAGTAACACCAGGAGTAACAGGTAGCAGTAACCAGAGTAACAGTAGCAACACCAGGAGTAATAGGTTAGCAGAACAGGAGAAATAGTAGTAGTAACAGTAATGGGATGAGCAGGATCAGTAGGAGTGATAAAAGTAGCAATATCAGCAACAGCATGAGTAACGTGATTAGCAACAACAGTAGAAGGAATAGGATTAGCAACAACAGTAGCAGGAATGGGATTAGCAACAACAGTAGCTGTGATTGGATTAGCAACAACAGTAGCAGGAACAGATTAGCAACAACAGTAGCAGAACAGGATTAAAAAAACAAACGAATAGGATTAGCAACAACAGTAGCGTAAGGATAGTAACACATAGCAGGAACGGTTAGCACACATGCAGAACAGGGTTAACAACACAGCGCAGAATAGATTAGCAACAACAGTAGCAGGATAGGACTAGCAACAACAGTAGCTGTGATAAGGATTAGCAACAACAGTAGCAGGAACAGGGTTAACAACAGCAGCACAGTAATAGGAAACAACAGCAGTAGCAGAAGCATTGCACAACAGTAGCGGAATAGCATAGCAACAACAGTAGCTGTGAAGGATTAGCAACAAAAGTAGCAGGAACAGGGTTAACAACAGCAGCAGCAGTAATAGGATGAACAACAAGCAGTAGCAGGAATAGCATTAGCAACAACAGTAGCAGGAATAGCATTAGCAACAACAGTAGCAGGAATAGCATTAGCAACAACAGTAGCAGGAACAGGATTAGCAACAACAGTAGCAGGAACAGGATTAGCTACAACAGTAGCAGGAACAGGATTAGCAACAACAGTAGCAGGAACGGGATTAGCAACAACAGTAGCAGGAACAGGATTAGCAACAACACTAGCAGGAACGGGATTAGCAACATCGTTAGTAGTAACT
>CM065718.1:3233454-3245954 GCA_033310375.1 Conus canariensis | reverse complement strand
GACGGAACAGAATGGAGATGGTGGGGGGGGGGGGGGGTATATTTGTTCCGTGACAAGTCTAAATGGTAAAGTAGCATATCAGGACACACACACACACACACACACACACACACACACACACACACACACACACACACACACACACCACACACACCACACACACACACACACACACACACACACACCCCACACACACACACCACACACACACACACACACACACACACACACACACACACACACACACACCACACACACACACACGCACACACCACACACACACACACACACACACACACACACACACACACACACACACACACACACACACACGACTCCGATTTTCTTGTTCCAAATAATTATACGAATTCACATTGAAAAAGAAACCCAACATGAATTGGCAATTTTTTTTTTTTCATTCAAATCTGATTTCCAAACAGACTAAGAACGAACCAGCCAATGTGTTTTGCCCTGAATTCCGAAGTGATGGACAAGAACAATGGGCCGCACATTGTGCTGTTAGCACACATGTTGATTCCCCCGTTGCCACGTGGTAGGGATGACAGGATAGAACTTCCGTGAAAAGGGGGACATTTCTAACAGTTGTGACGTGGACAGGCCATACGCCACAATTAGGATTTTGCACTGAAACACCATATTATAATCCATGTCAGCGTTTTGAGGCCTACCATAACTTTGAGCCAGCGTTTCATGTTAAACATAATTGATCAAAAGAACAACTCCCCACCAATTATTTCCCTTGTTTTGGGGGATTTTCACTGATGAAATCACAATCTTCAAATCCATGACCTTCCCCTTAGTTGACGTCACATTTCAGGCCTTTGCACTCACCCGTGACCCTGTCTTTGCACCATTTGGAAGCCCCCAAATAGTCCCATTCCTTTGATTATAATCTGTCTGCTTAGAACCACCTGGCTTGATGGCCATATGAAAGAAAATGAGAATTGATTTTCAGACACAATAAACATTTTCAAAGCAAACCAGTTGCGCAAGTCTATTAATACTTGACTCCTTAAGCAAGGTCTTGGCGCGTTAATTTTTGGTGTGTGGCCACACATGTTCATTCCCCGTTGCCTCGTTTTCATGAGCTAGAAATGGATGAAGATAACGGAGTGGAACTTCCGGGAAAAAAGAAAGGATGAAGATAACGGAGTGGAACTTCCGGGAAAAAAGAAATGGATGAAGATAACGGAGTGGAACTTCCGGGAAAAAAGAAATGGATGAAGATAACGGAGTGGAACTTCCGGGAAAAAAGAAATGGATGAAGATAACGGAGTGGAACTTCCGGGAAAAAAGAAATGGATGAAGATAACGGAGTGGAACTTCCGGGAAAAAAGAATCATGAGCTGGAAATGGATGAAGATAACGGAGTGGAACTTCCGGGAAAAAAGAATCTAATAGTTGTGACATGGACACAGATTTTGGAGTTGAATTCCATCTCATTGTGAAATGTCTCAGAGACCCTGACCCAAGATAGAAGTTTTGTATTCCATTCATAAACATCGCCACTCCATTGAGAGATTATATTCCATTAGTAAACATCACACCCCATTGAAAGATTATATTCTATTAATGAACATCGCCATATCATTGAAAGATTATATTCCATTAAGAAACATCACCACCCTATTGAAAGGTTATATTCTTAATAAACATCACCACATCATTGAAGGATTACATTCCATGAATAAACATCACCATCCTATTGAAAAGCTATATTCCATTAATAAACATCATCACACCGTAGAAAGATTATATTCCATGAATAAACATCACCATCCCATTGAAAGATTATATTCCATTTATAAACATCACCACCCCATTGAAAGATTATATTCCATGAATAAACATCACCACCCCATTGAAAGATTATATTCAATTTATAAACATCACCACCCATTAGAAGATTATATTCCATGAATAAACATCACCACCCCATTGAAAGATTATATTCCATTTATAAACATCACCACCCCATTGAAAGATTATATTCCATGAATAAACATCACCACCCCATTGAAAGATTATATTCCATTAATAAACATCACCACCCCATTGAAAGATTATATTCCATTAATAAACATCGCCACCCCATTAGAAGATTATATTCCATGAATAAACATCACCACCTCATTGAAAGATTATATTCCATTAATAAACATCACCACCCCATTGAAAGATTATATTCCATGAATAAACATCACCACCCCATTGAAAGATTATATTCCATTAATAAACATCACCACCCCATTGAAAGATTATATTCCATGATTAAACATCGACCATCCATTGAAAGATTATATTCCATTAAAAACATCACCACCCATTGAAAGGTTATATTCATTAATAAACATCACCACCCATTGAAGATTTATTCCATGAATAAACATCACCACCCATTGAAAAGTTATATTCCATTGAATAAACATCACACCCCATTAGAAAGATTATATTCCATGAATAAACATCACCACCCCATTGAAAGATTATATTCCATGAATAAACATCACCACCCATTGAAAGATTATATTCCATGAATAAACATCACCACCCCATTGAAAGATTATATTCCATGAATAAACATCACCACCCATTAGAAAATTATATTCCATGTAATAAACATCACCATCACATTGAAAGATTATATTCCATGTAATAAACATCACCACCCCATTGAAAGATTATATTCCATTAATAAACATCCCACCCCATTGAAAGATTATATTCCATGAATAAACATCACCACCCATTGAAAGATTATATTCCTATGAATAAACATCGACCACCCCATTGAAAGATTATATTCCATGATATAAACATCCCACCCCATTGAAAGATTATATTCCTTTAATAAACATCACCACCCCATTGAAAGATTATATTCCATGAATAAACATCACCACCCCATTGAAAGATTATATTCCATTAATAAACATCACCACCCCATTGAAAGATTATATTCATTAATAAACATCACCACCCCATTGAAAGATTATATTCATTAATAAACATCACCATCCCATTGAAAGATTATATTCCATGAATAAACATCGCCACCCCATTGAAAGATTATATTCCATGAATAAACATCACCACCCCATTGAAAGATTATATTCCATTAATAAACATCACCACCCCATTGAAAGATTATATTCCATTAATAAACATCACCACCCATTGAAAGATTATATTCCATTAATAAACATCACCACCCCATTGAAAGATTATATTCCATGAATAAACAACACCACCCATTGAAAGATTATATTCCATTTATAAATATCGCCACCCCATTGAAAGATTATATTCCATTAATAAATATCACCACACCTCTCAAGTTACACTAGCAACATTCACAACCAAAACTATAACCGACTCTGGCATTTCTACAGATAAAGATTCAGTATCTGTCAGACCATCCTTTTTCCCAATACCAACATGGGAACTTCAAAAAGCTTATTTTGACCTTGACCACACAGATATAAAGAAAGACGAAAACATAAATATGCTAGCCAGTTATACTAAATGCCGTATTGAAGAGAACTACACAGACGGTTCTTGTATAAGCAGTAAAACAGGGTGTGCCTTTTTAATCCCTGATTTGAAAATTGAGAAATCGTTCTATATTGGATTACACAAGTCCATATTTACAGCAGAACTAACAGCAATACTTATGGCCTTAAATTATTTGATCAACTTCCCTCAAACTATATTTCAGATTCTTTTTTGTGTACATTCTAAATCAGTTTTGCAGGCATTACAAGCCTTACAACTGCACACCCGGCCAGAAATGATTATGGAAATCAGTTGCTTAATACGCATGCTAATTGTAAGGGGTACCCAGATAACGTTTTGTTGGATACTATCTCACTGTTCTTTATACTATAACGAAAAGGTAGACAGGGCAGCTAAACATGACGCTACGTGTGGTTCTCAGTCTGAATACCTTCATTTTCTTCTTTCCTTGCACGAGCATTATGACCTACTAAGGTCGCACATTTGGAATGTTTTCCAAAATGAAGTGAAACATCAAAACAACCAAGACCATTTTAATATTCAAAATATAAAAGTTAACTTTATTACGACTAAAAAATTACTTTCCTTAATGTATAGATGGAAACTTGATGCTTTCAAAACAAAATATGTCAAAAATATAGCTTGCATTTGTGGATGCAAGATATCTCCTAATCATATTCTTTCATGTCAAAGCTTGAAGATATTCATTCCAGTTTTATCGCAGAATAACTCGCTCAGTATATTCGATTCACCAGCTTTGACTTATGACTTTTTTGTAAGTCTAGAGAACAGTCCAATTGGTCACTATTTATAATCAATTTTTTTTTAATGCGGAAGTGATGGAGGGGTAGAAGAGGAGATGGGTGAGGGGAGAGGAGGGGGGGGGGGTGATGTTTATAATTTTGTTGATTTTTTTTTTTTTTTTTTTTTTTGCTATTATAATAGTGTAGCTATATATTCTTCCTACATTCAAATACACATACATTTTCACGCCTAAGCATCCATATGTATACACACGTACATGAATATGTAGAACTCCATACAGTTTAGACATGCACAAGTCTTACTCTTTACTCATACACTATTTTTTTCCGTCTAATATCACGATTAGTGGAAACACGTTAAATAATGACACACACATCACCACCCCGTTGAAAGATTATATTCCATTAATAAACATCACCACCCCATTGAAAGATTATTTCATTGATAACTCACCACCATTGAAAGTATATCTAATAACATCACCACCCCATTGAAGATTATATTCATTAATAACTCACCACCCATTGAAAGATTATATTCATGAATAAACATCACCACCCATTGAAAGATTATATTCCATGATAAACATCACACCCATTGAAAGATTATATTCCATTAATAAACATCACCACCCCATTGAAAGATTATATTCCATTAATAAACATCACCACCCCATTGAAAGATTAATTCATTAATAAAATCCCCCATTGAAAGTTATATCCATTAATAACATCACCACCCATTGAAAGATTATATTCCATAATAACTAACTCACTTGAAGATTTTCATTAATAATCCACCCATTGAAAGAATATATTCCATGAATAAACAAACCCCCCATTGAAAGATTATATTCCATTATAAATAAAAGATAAATCATCACCACCCCATTGAAAGATTATATTCCATTAATAAACATCACCACCCCATTGAAAGATTATATTCCATTATATGAAATATCAATCACACCACCCATTGAAAGATTATTATATTCCCCATGAATATATTCATATAACATCACCACCCCATTGAAAGATTATATTCCATGAATAAACATCACCACCCCATTGAAGATTATATTCCATGAATAAACATCACCACCCCATTGAAAGATTATATTCCATGAATAAACATCACCACACATTGAAAGATATATTCCATAATAAACATCACCACCCCATGAAAGATTATATTCCATGAATAAACATCACCACCCCATTGAAAGATTATATTCCATGAATAAACATCCCACCCATTGAAAGATTATATTCCATGAATAAACATCACCACCCCATTGAAAGATTATATTCCATTAATAAACATCACCACCCCATTGAAAGATTATATTCCATGAATAAACATCACCACCCCATTGAAAGATTATATTCCATGAATAAACATCACCACCCATTGAAAGATTATATTCCATAATAAACATCCCACCCCATTGAAAGATTATATTCCATGATAAACATCACCACCATTGAAAGATTATATTCCATGAATAAACATCACCACCCCATTGAAGATTTATTCCATAATAAACTCACCCCCCATTGAAAGATTATATTCCATTAATAAACATCACCACCCATTGAAAGATATATTCCATGAATAAACATCACCACCCATTGAAAGATTATATTCCATAATAACATCACACCCCATTGAAAGATTATATTCCATAATAAACATCACACCCATTGAAAGATTTATTCCATGATAACATCACCACCCATTGAAAGATTATATTCCATTAATAAACATCACCACCCATGAAAGATTATTCCATAATAAACATCACCACCCATTGAAAGATATATTCATTAATAACATCACCACCCCATTAAAGATTTATTCCTAATAAACATCACCACCCATTGAAAGATTATATTCCATTAATAAACATCACCACCATTGAAAGATTATATTCCATTATAAACATCACACCCCATTGAAAGATATATTCCATTAATAAACTCACCCCCATTGAAAGATATATTCCATAATAAACATCACCACCCCATTGAAAAGATATATTCCATGAATAACACACCACCCATTGAAAGATTATATTCCATTAATAAACATCACCACCATTGAAAGATTAATTTTTCCATGAATAAACATCACCACCCCATTGAAAGATTATATTCCATGAAAAAACATCACCACCCATTGAAAGATTATATTCCATTAATAAACATCACCACCCCATTGAAAGATTATATTCCATGAATAAAATCACCACCCATTGAAAGATTATATTCCATTAATAAACATCACCACCCCATTGAAAGATTATATTCCATGAATAAACATCACCACCCCATTGAAAGATTATATTCCATTAATAAACATCACCACACTCATTGAAAGATTATATTCCATGAATAAACATCACCACCCCATTGAAAGATTATATTCCATGAATAAACATCACCACCCCATTGAAAGATTATATTCCATGAATAAACATCACCACCCCATTGAAAGATTATATTCCATGAATAAACATCACCACCCCATTGAAAGATTATATTCCATAATAAACATCACACCCATTGAAAGATTATATTCCATGAATAAACATCACCACCCCATTAAAGATTATATTCCATAATAAACATCCACCCCATTGAAAGATTATATTCCATGAATAAACATCACCACCCATTGAAAGAATTATATTCCATGAATAAACATCACCACCCCATTGAAAGATTATATTCCATGAATAAACATCACCACCCCATTGAAAGATTATATTCCATGAATAAACATCCACCCCATTGAAAGATTATATTCCATTAATAAACATCACCACCCATTGAAAGATTATATTCCATGAATAAACATCACCACCCATTGAAAGATTATATTCCATTAATAAACATCACCACCCCATTGAAAGATTATATTCCATTAATAAACGTCACCTCACCATTGAAAAGAATATATTCCATTAATAAACATACCACCCATTGAAAGAATATATTCCATGAATAAACAACACCACCCCATTGAAAGATTATATTCCATTAATAAACATCACCACCCCATTGAAAGATTATATTCCATTAATAAACACACCACCCCATTGAAAGATTATATTCCATGAATAAACATCACCACCCCATTGAAAGATTATAGTCCATGAATAAACACACCACCCCATTGAAAGATTATATCCATGAATAAACATCACCACATCATTGAACATTTTGCCCTTTATTTTATTTTTTTTATTATATTTATTCTTGTATGCATCACTCACCATGAAAGCACCTATTGTGATTTTTCTACTCCCTTTGTTTTTCCTTCATAAGCCAAATCCACTCCATTTTTGGTGTTAACTTCCTTATCTGCAATAAACAACAAAAAACAAATAGAAAAAGCGAAACAATAAAAAAACAATTTCCCCTACTAGGTTATTTCCTTCTCTTTTTTTTTTCTTATTTTCCAGCCAATCATCATTACACAAACAATGCACAGTCTGGTGTTTCTTATACACACCATGCATAGTCTGTTTTCCTTAACACCACATTAGTTGTATTGTTCTCTTACACCCATGCATATGTCATGATATGTTTCTTACACAACACATTACATTCTTAGTCTGTTGTTTCTTACATCACATGCCATGGAGTCTGTGTGTTTCTTCTCTCTTTTTTTTCTCTTCACAACCATGCAAGTCTTATGTTGTCTCAGCTTACACACCATGCATAGTCTGTTGTTTCTCTTACCAAATTTGTACAATAGTGTTTTTTAATGCTATTGTGATGTTTCTTACACTATGAAAAGTCTGTTTCTAGGTCTAAGTTGATACAAAGTGTCTGGGTTTGTTAATGTACTAATGTATGGTGAACTGGCACACTCACTCTGACAATGTGTTGCATTATACGGAAACGGAACCAACATAGATGAAACACAAGGACTTAATTATTTTTAGTTTTTCATTTTGTTTTACACATACACCCGCACACACACTCTCGCTCCCCCCCCCACCCTCCCCCCTCTCTCTTAAATATCCTAACAATGGTAGAAACCTGTTAAATACACGACACGATACCAAAGCAAAAACTATGCATAAGCAACCAATTCTGTATATACACATGCCTGAAAGGATGTCGCTGGTCCCTATTGCCCGTCTCCCTCTCCTTCCCCCTACCCAAGCGCGTGAGCGCTTTTCACAACACACCACCACCACCACCATCCACCCACCCCAACACCCATCCACCCCCACCCCCTCCCCCACACCCCCACCCCCCACATCCACCCATCTCCACCCCCACCACCATAAGAGAGAGAGAGAGAGAGAGAGAGAGAGAGAAGGAAGAAAAAAAAAAAGAAAAAAAAGAAGAGAGAGAGAGAGAGAGAGAGAGAGAGAGAGAGAGAGAGAGAGAGAGAGAGAGAGACGGACAGGTAGACAGACGGACAGAGACGGCGTCTTTAAAATGAATTTAGGGATTTAGTTTGTTACATGTCGTCTCACCAGTTGTCTCTTCCCCGATGATGCCAATCTTATAGTGAAAAGAAATGATGCATGAACCCCCTCATATTCCACATTCCCCACGTGCGACAGTCTTACACATATGAACACGAACGAGTGCAAGAAAGTACAGAGGAGAGGAGAACGAAAAGGCACATTTACCTTGGGGTCACTTTCCTTATGAAAGAAACGTCATCAAGACTATGTTGTATGTGTGCGTGCGTGTATATGTGTGTATACCTGTAAGTGTGTGTGTTACAGTGCATGTGCGCGCACGCAAAATGCACAAACACGTGCATGTTTTTGTAACTATGTGAATGTTTCTCTCTCCCTCTCCCTCCCCCCTCCCCCCACCCCCTCCCTCCCTCTCCGTGCGCGTGTGCGCGCGTGCGCGTGCGTGCGTGCGTGTATAAGAGTGAATGCATGTATGAGATCTCTTTATATTTTCCTCAATTGCAACTGGTTTTCGAATATGACTGAAATTGGCAACCTAGATTCCGTTTTTTTTTATAAATACTTATACACATCTTTGCAGTAATCACAACATGGTTTATTTTCAGTAGTATATGCCTGTCAATATTTTCTTGTCTAAGAATTCCAAAGAGCACAGTTTCTTCAGAAAACACAATTCTTGTGTTGTATACAGCTAATATGTATTGACTGACAAATTTCCCAGTTCTTATAGAACAGGGAGTACTTTAGAATGGGAACGAAGAAATGCTCTGTGTGTGTGTGTGTGTGTGTGTGTGTGTTTTTCCACTCGCTCCAGACAAAACTACTAGGCCAATCTTTCTGAAAATTTGTAGGTATGTTCATTATGGGTCACGGATGATGCCCGATGTTTTAGTTTACCGCTATAGCCATTACTAATGGCTGTAACGGCCTGTGACGGTTTTTCTTCTTTATGGAATATCTCAGAAAGTACTTGCCGATCTTTGTGAAAATTAGCCGGTATGTTCATTATGGGTCACGAATGATGTCCGACGTTTTAGTTTACCCCGTTACAGCCGTTACTAACGGCTGTAACGGCCTGTGACGTTTTTCTTCTTTATGGAATATCTCTGAAAGTACTTGGCCGATCTTTCGGAAAATTAGCAGGTATGTTCATTATGGGTTACGAATAATGTTTTAGTTTACCGTTACAGCAGTTACTAACGGCTATAACGGCCTGTAACGGTTTTTCTTCTTTATGGAATATCTCTGAAAGCACTTGGCCGATCTTTGTGAAAATTAGCAGGTATGTTCATTATGGGTCACGGATGATGCCCGATGTTTTAGTTTACCCCGTTATAGCCGTTACTAACAGCTGTAACGGCCTGTTACGGTTTTTCTTCTTTATGGAATATCTTAGAAAGTACTTGGCCGATCTTTGTGAAAATTAGCAGGTATGTTCATTATGGGTCACGGATGATGCCCGATGTTTTAGTTTACCCCGTTATAGCCGTTACTAACAGCTGTAACGGCCTGTCGCGGTTTTTCTTCTTTATGGAATATCTCTGAAAGGACTTGGCCGATCTTTGTGAAAATTAGCCGGTATGTTCATTATGGGTCACGAATAATGGCCGATGTTTTAGTTTACCTTATAGCTGTTACTAACGGCTGTAACGGCCTGTAACGGTTTTTCTTCTTCATGGAATATCTCAGAAAGCACTTGGCCGATCTTTGTGAAAATTAGCAGGTATATTCATTATGGGTCACGAATAATGCCCGATGTTTTAGTTTACCATTATAGCTGTTGCTAACGGTTGTAACGGCCTGTAACGGTTTTTCTTCTTTATGGAATATCTCAGAAAGTACTTGGCCGATCTTTGTGAAAATTAGCAGGTATGTTCATTATGAGTCACGGATGATGCCCGATGTTTTGGTTTACCGCTATAGCCGTTACAAACGGCTGTAACGGCCTGTGACGGTTTTTCTTCTTTATGGAATATCTCAGAAAGTACTTGGCCGATCTTTTGAAAATTAGCAGGTATGTTCACTACGGTTTACGAATGATGCCCGATGTTTTAGTTTACCGTTATACCGTTACTAACGGCTATAACGGCCCATAACGGTTTTTTTTTTTATTGAAATGTCTCAGAAAGTACTTGGCCGATCTTTCTGAAAATTAGCAGGTATGTTCATTATGGGTCACGGATCATGCCGACGTTTTAGTTTACTGTTATGGCCGTTGTTAACGGCTATAACGACCATAACGGTTTTTCTTTTTATGGAATATCTCAGAAAGTACGTGGCTGATCTTTCTGAAAATTGTAGGTATGTTCATTATGGGTCACGGATGATGCCCGATGTTTTAGTTTACCGTTATAGCCGTTACAACGGCTATAATGGCCCCTAACGGTTTTTCTTCTTCATGGAATATCTCAGAAAGTACGTGGCCGATATTTCTGAAAATGTGTAGGTATGTTCATTGTGGGTCACGGCTGATGCCCGATGTTTGAGTTTACCGTTATAGCCGTTACTAATGGCCCATAATGGTTTCTTCTTGATGGAAAATCTCAGAAAGTTCTTGGCCGATCTTTCTGAAAATTTGTAAGTATGTTCATTATAGGTCACAGATGATGGCCGATGTTTACCAGAATAGCCCAGCCCTGATGTGGCCCCTTGCGGTCGGCTGGGCTATAAGCAACATTATCTTATCTTACCAGAATAGCCATTACTAACGGTTACACCAGCCCAAGACGGTTTTTCCTCTTTATGGAATATATCACGCGTATTCAGGATAAACTGGGAGTACGTTTATATGCTTTGCATCTTGTTTTTTTTTTTTTTTTTTTTTTTTTTTTTCCTTTTTAGCGGCCAGGTTCAACATCTTGACTTGGTGGTGGTGGTGGTGGTGGTGGTGGTGGTGGTGGTGATGGTGGTGGTTATTGTTGTTTCAGATGTGATGTTCTTGTTCTCAGCAGTCGTGTAACTGTATGTACTGGGGTGTGTGTGTAGTGTTAGGATGATTGTTGTGGTGTGTTGTGTGTGTGTGGTGTGTGTGTGTGTGTGTGTGTGTGTGTGTGTGGGGTGTGTTGTGTGTGTGTGTGCATGCATGCGTGTGTGCTGTGTGTGCATGTGTGTCTGTGTGCTCGCGCGTGTGCGCGTGTGCGCGTGTGCGCATGTGCGCATGTGTGCGTGTGTGCGCGCGTATGCGCGCGTGTGTGTGCGTGTGTGTGCAGGTGAGTGTGCGTGTGTGCGCGCGTGTTTGTGTGTGTGTGTGTGTGTGTGTGTGTGTGTGTGTGTGTGTGTGCGCGCGCGTGTGCGTGCGTGCGTGTGTGTGTGTGTGTGTGTGTGTGTGTGTGTGTGTGTGTGTGTGTGTGTGTGTGTGTGTATGAGTGTGGATGCGTGCGTGCGTGCGTGCGTGCGTGCGTGCGTGTGTGCGTGCGTGCGTGCGTGCGTGCGCGCGTGCGCGCGCGCCCTGCACGTGCGTGCATGCGTACGTGCGTAGTCCATCACATAGACTTCACGCCACATGCAAAATGTCCCTCACTACAGCGTTACTGTCTAAAAATAAAAACGGAAAATCCTAATTTAGTTCCGGGATTTTCCAATAGCAGACCTTTTTCTCCGTGCGACCAAAAATAGTACGACTAGTTCCGACACCCAATATTGGAACAGCTGCACTGTTTGTCAGTCTACACTAAAGGTGTGCTTTCCTGCTGCTATATATAGAACAAAAGATGAACGTAATACTCCAATTCTTCTCCGAGAACTCCCTGTC
>CM065718.1:3223454-3225954 GCA_033310375.1 Conus canariensis | reverse complement strand
CCGTCAACTGTTCAATATCTGTCAGTATATCTGTGGTGTAGACCGTCAACTGTTCAATATCTGTCAGGATATCTGTGGTGTAGACCGTCAACTGTTCAATATCTGTCAGCATATCTGTGGTGTAGACCATCAACTGTTCAATATCTGTCAGCATATCTATGGTGCAGACCATCAACTGTTCAATATCTGTCAGCATATCTGTGGTGCAGACCATCAACTGTTCAATATCTGTCAGCATATCTATGGTGCAGACCATCAACTGTTCAATATCTGTCAGCATATCTGTGGTGTAGACCATCAACTGTTCAATGTCTGTCAGCATATCTGTGGTGTAGACCATCAACTGTTCAATGTCTGTCAGCATATCTGTGGTGTAGACATCAACTGTTCAATATCTGTCAGGATATCTGTGGTGTAGACCATCAACTGTGGTGTAGACCATCAACTGTGGTGTAGACCTTTAGTTCCGTTCCTGCAGTGAGGCATCACCAGAGAGGCAGACCCACGTCGCCTTTTAAGTGTCTCCCCCACCCACCCACCCCACCCCACCCCACCCCACCACCCACCCCACCCCACCCCAGCTCCAGACCATTCCACCCCGTCAGTCCCTGTCAGTGAAGATTGTCAGTCTTCTGGTTGAACGCTCTACTTTTGATCTCATCCTCAATTTCCACAAACAGCAGCAGCAACAACAACAACAATGATAGTAACAACAACAACAACAACAACAACAACAACAAGGAGATCCAGCTTCAGTGTCGTTAAGGAGGTGTCTCTGTGTGTGGACTACTCCATATACGCTACTTGATATTTGCTCAACAGCGACACCACATTGCGCAGGGTTTACTACATGAATTAATGACTGAGATGAAAGGATTGAAGTCGAGGGTGTGATGGAAATGACTTGGCAGATGTCTGACCGGCGCTTAAGCCCAACGTGCTGGTAAGACCCGGGCAGAACAAAGAAAGCAGGATGAATATGTGTACAAATAGGATATATTGAAACAAAAGAAAGTAGGATGAATATGTGTACAGATAGGAAATCATGTCAACAATATGACATTTCATTGTGCTACATCAGGAGTAGGGACAGGCTAGAGAGGATTGTTCGCTTGCTTTTTTGTCGTGTGTGTGTGTGTGGTGGGGGGGGGGATATGGATATGTGTGCGTGTGTGTGTGTGTGTGTGTGTGTGTGTGTGTGTGTGTGTGTGTGTGTGTGTGTGTGTGTATGTCTGTATGTGTGTCTCTGGGTGGTGTGTGTGTGTGTGTGCGTGCGTGCGTGCGTGCGTGTGTGTGTGTGTGTGTGTGGTGTGTGTGTGTGTGTGTGCTGTGTGTGCGTGTGTGTGTGTGTGTGTGTGCATGTGTGCGTGTGTGGTGTGTGTGTGTGTGTGTGTGTGTTGTGTGTGTGTGTTTGGGTATGTCGTGGGTGGTGTGGTGTGTGTGGCAGATTGTGGGTGTGTGTGTGTGAGTGTGTTGTGTGTGGTGTGTTGTGTTGCTGTGTGGTGGTGTGTGTGTGTGTGTGTGATCAGTCAAGCAATGTCTTGTGATGGGTTAAGATTGTTCGTTGTGTGTGTGATGTGTGTGTGTGAGGTGAGTGTGTGTATGGTGGGTGTGTGTGTGTGTGTGTGTGTGTGTGTTGTGTGTGTGTGTGTGTGTGTGTGTGTGTGTGTGAGTGTGTTGTGGGGTGTTGTGTGTGTGCGTGGTGTGGTGCTGTGGTGGTGGTGTGCGTGGTGTGTGTGTGGTGTGTGTGTGGTGCGTGCATGGTCTTATGGTCGTCTGCGTGGGGTGTGTGTGTGCATGTGTGCGGCGTGTGCTTGTTCGACAGTGCATACTCTGGTCACAGTTCACAGACCCTCCGTCTCCCTCCTCGAGGAATTAACCCGCCAACCCCAAACCCACACCCACCCTAAGCCCAAACCCCAACCCTAACCCCAACCCCACCCCAAACCCCAAACCCAACCTCAACCCCAACCCCACCGCCACCCCAAGCCCAAACCCCAACCCCAACCCCACCACTACCCCAAAACCCAAACCCAACCTCAACCCCAACCCCATCCCCACCCCAAGCCCCACCCCAAACCCGAACTCAACCTCCTCCCCAACCGCATCTCCGACCGTTGTCTGGCCCGAAGAAAAAAAAACTTAAAAGATGTAGCGTACAACAAAGACAACCTGAACAACTACAACACAATCATGACAACCATAACATCAAAACAGCTGTACAACACACACACACACACACACACACACACACACACACACACACACACACACACACACACACACACACACACACACCACGCACGCACGCACGCACGCACGCACGCACGCACGCACGCACGCACGCACACATACATGCATACATACATACATACATACATACATTCCCAAAGAAAAAATTCTCCCGTGATAGATAAATCCCCCATCTCAAAAAAGCCAGCAACCAATGATTTTCCCCACAAAGAAAGTAGGTGAGACATGACACATCAGCATTTCTAGG
>CM065718.1:3203454-3218454 GCA_033310375.1 Conus canariensis | reverse complement strand
AATCATGACATATTTTTCATTTTATTATTACATTATTTTTACCATCTCAAGTTTGAAGGTGAGTTTAAGCCCCTATCATAATATTATAACTGGACACGACATTGAGAACAATTACAGGAACATTTGGAACTATGACATGAATAAAGTAGATAAGAAATTCCCTCCCTTGAAATAGTGTGCTGCTCTTTTGTCCATAGTAGATGGGCCTCTTGTTTGGTACGTCGGTTCTGAATCCATCCAGATTGCAGTGAGGAATTAAGCCATATTGGAAGTGAATTTGTTAATGCGCTGTGTATACTGTCCAAAGGGTGTGTACTAAACGTGCGAGCGAATAGCTCACTTCTCGTATGACGTCGTATCATCCAATGAGACCATCACATCTTGCACATCTCTATCAGTCTGTTGTTGTTGTTGTTGTTGTTGAAGTCTAAACATTATCTTGTTCAAGAAGCATATGACCGAAAAATTCTTTTAAATACGTTAATCTGTTGGTTTTGCTTTGTTCTTAGTCCAAACTTTATCTTGTTCGGGACGCATCGGAATTGCTGTTTTCAAATGATTTGAAATTCTGGAAAGACAGGTCCATCATGGTGACATAAATGACAACCATGGCCTCTCTGTTGTTGACCCCATTCTCCATTTCACGAAACAACAGCTTGCAGCGATGTGAAGAACGAGACAAGGGTCAGCACTGTTCGGGGGAACTGCAGAATTCCCACCAGTCTGGAACCAAGCTGGTTCTTGAGGCCGTGAATCACAGAGCTGTGACAAAGGTGTGGTGGTTGTCCTCTCTGCTTCATGTCTTACCACAAAGGAAGCGTTCACAGAGCTGTAACAAAGGTGTGGTGGTTGTCCTCTCTGCCTCATGTCTTACCACAAAGGAAGTGTTCAGTGTTCAGTCTCTGTAGTCTGTGACGTAGGCTACCTCCAGCATGGAGGAAAAGGTCTGCTACATTTTTCTGAAGTGGTCAATGAGGGCAAAGCTAACTTCAATCAAAAATACCCGTCAAAATGGCACTCACCCGTCTTGGTGTCACAGACTTGATTTGGAGGATTTACGGTATTGGATGTTTTCAAACACGGTCCTTTGAAACCTGTGAAAATGTTCTCTCTCTCTCTCTCTCTCTCTCTCTCTCTCTCTCTCTCTCTCCTCTCTCTCTTTACCTTCTTTCTTCCTTTCTTTCTTTTTTGTATCTTCGAGAGTGACACAAAGGTTTTTACTGAACACTTTTTCTTTGTTATATTTGTAAGGTGTTCTTTCAGTTTCTTTTTGGTTCTGGTCGACTACTTATGGTCGATTGTCGTTGCTTTTAAGCTCATCCATGTCCCCCTAAAATGGCTGAACAAAATCAGTAGTGTGGATTGATAGCCACAGTAAGGAACAGAGAGAGAGAGAGAGAGAGAGGGGGGGGGGGGAACTGCTTTTTGTTTGTTTCTTTTTAAACAATCTTTTTTCTTTTTTTTTTTTTTTTTTTTAAATCATGGCGTAAGGAGAGAACTCATAACACCTGCTGATCGATTTCTCTACGTTGTTATTTCCCTTTCATTTCTATCACGAGATTATGTTACAGTGAAAGTGCGAAACGGGACAAATCATGAAATCCCTGACCGTTTTAGGAACCTCATGTAAGTGATTCTGTCAGTCACATGATAAAACAAATAGATTTTTTTCAATTACTTGCGTATGAATAACGCACAGTTTCAGTTTCATCAAGGAGGCGTCACTGCATCTGGACTGGTCCATATACACTACACCACATCCGCTAAGTTTTGAGACCACACTACGCATGATTTTATGCTGATGGATAAATGAATTAACTACTAAGATGAGAGAACTGAAGAAGAGGGTCTCGTGGCTACGACTTAGCAGATGTCCTCGAGAATAACGCACAGAATAAGCACCAATGGCGCCAGAGGAAAGGATCAATGGCATTACAAAAGATTTCCCCCTGACTTCCAGCCTGTAAGGACATGCTTTTCGTCTGAATAAAAGATGAATGGGATTAAAACAGAACGCAGTTAATGAAAGATTCCCTTTACCTTTGTTCATGAAATCACCATTACCTGCAACCCCCACCCACTGTCCCCACATCTAGTGATTACATTTTAGTGGCAGAATCGGTAAATATGCCAGAACCCTCAATGGTCAGGGATGTCATGACATCTCCGGTCACAAAACCTTGGCTGTGACAAAGACGTGTGAAACTGCTCGGCCTTGATGATGAGACTCACATCTGAACCGACTCGCCTTCCTTTACGATGAACAAATGAACTGTCTCTGTCCACCATGCATACATGAAATGACTGGCCTTGGTCATGACATAGTGATATGAACTGACAGCCTTTAAGGCTTCGACATGGGACTTAATGAGATTAATACAAGTAAAGTAACCGGGCCATATATATGACATTAAGTTACAAACTGAGTGACCTTGTTCATGTAATAAATATATGTGCATGGACTTATTTATGAGATGAATACACATAAACTATGTGGCCATATTTATTTATGTGATAGATGCAAGTGACCTGACTGGCCTTAACTTTGATATAAACTCATAAACAGACCGGCATTATTCATGTAATAAATACATGTGAACTGAATGGATTTATTTATTTATCAGAGCAATACATGTTAACTAAAATAGACTTTATAATGAGAAATGTATGTGAACTGCGTGACCATAGTTATGTGATCTTATATGTGAACTGACTGGTTTTACTTGCATGTTAAATACATTAACCTGACTGGGCTTATTTATGGTATGAATCAATGTAAACCAACTGGCCATATTTATGTGATAAACACGTGTTAATCATCTGGCCTTATTTATGTGATAAACACAGGTTAACTTACTGGCTCTATTTATGTGATAAACACATGTTAACTTACTGGCTTTATTGATGAGATAAACACAGGTTAACTGACTGGTTTTATTTATGTGATAAACATGTTAACTGACTGGTTTGTTTATGTGATAAACACATGCTAACTGACTGGCTTTATTAATGTGATAGACACATGGTAATTTTCTGACCTTATTTACGAGATGAATGCATGTGAACAATTTGTAAATATGTGAGCTGACTGACTTTGTACATAAGATAAATACAAGTGAGCTGACCAGTGCTGTGTGCAAGATAAACAGATGTGAATAACTGGTCTTATGAATGAGATGTATGTATGTGAACTGCACTTATTCCTGATGTAAATTGAGGTGTTGTGTGTGTGTGTGTGTGTGTGTGTGTGTGTGTGTGTGTGTGTGTGTGTGTGTAAAAATGCAAACTGAGTGGTTTTATTTATGAGATGTTTACATGTGAACTAATGTTATTTCTGATGTAAACTGACTGAACTTTTTGTGTGTAAAAGTGTGAACTGGCTGGCTTTATTACTGAGATGCATACATGGGAATTGATGTTAATTTCTAATGTAAACCAGTGAACTCAAAGGCCTTTTTTCAGAGATGTCTGTATCCCACATAATCCACGCTGCTGCCCAGTTCACATGCCATACAACACTTTGCCTTACACAAGAATTTGGCCAAAGTTCAGGCAATGTAGCCTCCAGTTTCCTTCCTTCCATCTGAACTTCCCTTCAACAAAAGGTATCTTCTCAAGACTGGAAAGGAAGTGGACTTAAACCGCTGTAATACTGAATCACAGACTGGATTATTTGAACTTTGTCAAAGCCAAGTTCACACGGCATGCCAGGTTTTGCACAGTGTGTGAACTTGCTGGAACATGGATCACATGCACCATTTACATTGATGCCATTGCGATTATCTGTGATGTGCATATGTGGACCCAGTGCCCTCATTTATAAGGTATACTTGGTGTCAGTGAACATGCTTGTTTTGCCATGAACATTCTTATTTACAACATGAATACCTCCCTGTGAACTTCATCCATTGTCATTCTACCCTGCATGTGTGTGACAACATGTTTTGTGTATGTGTGCATGGTTGCATGCATATGTGTGGGTGTGTGTATGCGAGTGTGTGCGTGTGTGTGTGTGTGTGTGAGTGTGCGTGCGCGCATGTGTCCATATGTCTGTGTGTGTGTAAACTATGTGATCTTTACACCGTTGTGATTTACAAGATGTTGTTTCTGGGTTCCTTTGTCCATTGCTGAATTATTTTTTTATAATGCCATTCCTCTGAATATATTTTCAAACACAAGCAAAATATTGTCTGAAAGAGCATGTGCAAGTCATTCAGTCAAAGTGTGTGTGTGTGTGTGTGTGAGAGAGAGAGAGAGAGAGAGAGAGAGTGTGTGTGTGTTATGTGTATGTGTGTGTGTGTGTTCGCATGTGTGCGCATGTATGCGTTTGTGTGCGTGTGAATGTGTTTGTGTGTGTGTATGTGCATGCATGTGTCTGTGTGGGGCATGTGCATCTGTATATACAAAGTGGAGAAAGCAGCTTCACATAGCTGAAAGCCATACACACAGCCAGACCTCACTGTCACCACATGCAAAGCCATACACACACAGCCAGACCTCACTGTCACCACATGCAAAGCCATACACACACAGCCAGACCTCACTGTCACCACATGCAAAGCCATACACACAGCCAGACCTCACTGTCACCACATGCAAAGCCATACACACAGCCAGACCTCACTGTCACCACATGCAAAGCCATACACACAGCCAGACCTCACTGTCACCACATGCAAAGCCATACACACAGCCAGACCTCACTGTCACCACATGCAAAGCCATACACACACAGCCAGACCTCACTGTCACCACATGCAAAGCCATACACACACAGCCAGACCTCACTGTCACCACATGCAAAGCCATACACATCAGACCTCACTGTCACACATGCAACCCATACACACACACATCCACAAACATGTACACATCCACATGTATGCAAACTTGTACACAGATTTACCAAGACAGATAACATGGACACATACAAAGATAAATCAAACTTTTATTGTTGCAATGAAAAAAATCTTTAAAAAAAAAAAAGGATGGATTGGACAGGGAGTGGGGGGGGGGTGGGTGGGTGGGGGTGGGGGAGATAATGCACAGCTTGTATAACGACAGCTAACAAGTAGCTATGAAGACATTCAGTGAAGACATTTATTAAACTCGTACATTCTTTACCCACATGGAGACATTTTTAACTCACATGTATGGGAATACAATCAGATGCCGACATGCTGAGCAAAATTAGTTGCGCCCCCCCCCCCCCCCCCCCCCTTTCCCTCCCCCTCTCCATCTCCTCAAATTCCAACTGCAGCCAAAGACATTACTTCTTTTGCCATTCCTCTCCCGTCCCTCACATTCTGTAACATGCATGTTCATCCCTGCAGCAGATCTTGAAATCCATTGACCAAGTCACATCACTCCACTCATCTTCAACAATACAACCCCCCCCCCCCCCCCCCCCCCTCAACAGACAATACCCTGCCCCAACCTCCAGCGAATGTTACTCCTGAGTGTTGTAGATGAATGTTACTCCTGAGTGTTGTAGATGAATGTTACTCCTGAGTGTTGCAGATGAATGTTACTCCTGAGTGTTGTAGATGAATGTTACTCCTGAGTGTTGTAGATGAATGTTACTCCTGAGTGTTGTAGATGAATGTTACTCCTGAGTGTTGTAGATGAATGTTACTCCTGAGTGTTGTAGCTGAGCAGGGTCGTGACAGCACTGTAACAAGGAGACAGTCCTTTTCTCTTACTACAACTGCTACAGAAATAACTTACCCTCCATCAGAAATTACATACTTAATTTCCATACCATAACAATAACACTTTCACTGTTATATCACCGTCCTAACCCCTCTTCCCCCTCCATCTTAAACTTTAAGCCCCTCATGCCCCCCCTCCCCACACCCCCATTAATCTGTAGTCTCTGGAAAATAAAAATGCAAAAGAGATGCCAGGAAATAAGCAAAAGTGATGCCAGGAAATAAACAAACTCAAGAACCTAAACATATTTACTGTCAAAATATACTAAGTCTTGCTTTAGCGTTCCAAACGATTTGAACACATACACACACACACGTGCACACACACGCGTGTACACACACGCGTGCACACACACACACACACACACACACACACACACGCGTACGCACACACACACACGCGTGCACACACACACACACACACAACACACACACACGCACACACACACACACACACACACACACACACACCGTGCACACACACACACACACCACACACACACACACACACACACACACACACACACAGTCTTCATCCCCAACCAATTCCTTGCCTCACACTGTCCGATACCACAAAAATGATGCCCTCATTCATACACACTGCTGCTGGGTTTCATTCCTACAGCAGTTCTGGTTCCAGCTGAACAAGGAATGGGGAGACTTGTTTTTAGTCCTGGCCTGCCCCTTGGCAGAACAGTGCGGGGGCTGAGCGAATATGGTCCCACTACCAGTGCAGACATTATCCTCAGAGCAGACTAGTCAATGCCTGAAGCAGTACCAATCATGCCTGAACAAAAGCATATTATTGGAGTCAGAAAAACACAGAGCATGATAACCTTCCCTGGAATGCTTTCACACAACTTTTTTTCTGTGGGTTTTGACAAGGACACCATATGAGTGAGGGGAAAACGTCCGAAGACTGCCTTTATACCAGTAATACGATGGACAGCTGCTCTGACAGACGGCGTTTTGTTTCTCTCCAGCAACACAAAGGTCTACAGCCCTAACTAGCCTGCTTTGAGCGTTTGTCTCTCTCCAGCAACACAAAGGTCCACAGCCCTAACTAGCCTGCTTTGAGCATTTGTCTCTCTCCAGCAACACAAAGGTCCACAGCTCTTAACTAGCCTGCTCTGAGCGTTTGTCTCTCTCCAGCAACACAAAGGTCCACAGCTCTTAACTAGCCTGCTCTGAGCGTTTGTCTCTCTCCAGCAACACAAAGGTCCACAGCCCTAACTAGCCTGCTCTGAGCGTTTGTCTCTCTCCAGCAACACAAAGGTCCACAGCCCTAACTAGCCTGCTCTGAGCGTTTGTCTCTCTCCAGCAACACAAAGGTCCACAGCCCTAACTAGCCTGCTCTGAGCGTTTGTCTCTCTCCAGCAGCACAAAGGTCCACAGCCCTAACTAGCCTGCTCTGAGCGTTTGTCTCTCTCCAGCAACACAAAGGTCCACAGCTCTTAACTAGCCTGCTCTGAGCGTTTGTCTCTCTCCAGCAACACAAAGGTCCACAGCTCTTAACTAGCCTGCTCTGAGCGTTTGTCTCTCTCCAGCAACACAAAGGTCCACAGCCCTAACTAGCCTGCTCTGAGCGTTTGTCTCTCTCCAGCAACACAAAGGTCTACAGCTCTTAACTAGCCTGCTCTGAGCGTTTGTCTCTCTCCAGCAACACAAAGGTCCACAGCCCTAACTAGCCTGCTCTGAGGTGCCACCAGCAGCCATGCATGGTCTTGCAACAGTGCTCATACACAGCATGGCTACAACAGGAAGTCCGCTGCCGTCTGCTCACAGACACTCTCTGCAGCAGAGCTGGGACATCCACCAAGCGAAAAAAGCCGGCAGGCAGTGTAAGTCTAATCCCACTGGTACAGCTTCCATCCCCAACAACACAGTCAAAGCACACACACACACACACACACACACACACCCCTCCCCTCCCCTCCCCACAACGGACACATCATTATGCGTTCTGGTTCTGTGACTTCGCTATATCCTGCCTGACCACCATGTCTTTACATTCTCAAGTAAACAGGAACGAAGTCACTAGAGTGGGTCTTTTTTCCTAACCTGCAGCAACACACTTCCATCTTCATTGATCAGTTGCTGGTACACACATACATCCCCCTGCCCATCCCAAATGAACATGACCTGACACAATCCGTCCATAACCCCACCTGCCCACCCACCCTTCTCCTCCTCTCTCTACACAGCACTGTGACTAACATATGCGGTGTACCCCGTATGGGCCAGATCACACTATGAGATGCCTTCCGGTGCCCAGCCAAAAGGCCAGCAGCAAGGAACGCTTCATCTTCTTCATCTTGTGTCAGAGGTAGCTGACTCTCAACAGCGATACCTGAGAACAATCCGGTGATGTCATACTCTCCTCTGTCATGGATCAAACTGAGCGTTCACTCATAGGTAGGAAGTCCATTCATTCAGAAAGGATTGTCTTTTCATGCAAATCATTCACAAGCTCCGTCTTTCTCTCTTCTCTACTCAGTCTTCTCTTCCTTTCCTCTCTGTCTTTCTGTTTTCTTCTCTGTCTTTCTCTCTTCTCTCTCTCTCTACTCTGTCTTTTTTTCTCTTCTCTGTTTTTCTGTTTCCCTCTCTGTCTTTCTCTCTTCTCTGTCTTTCTCTCTTCTTTGTCTTTCTCTCTTCTCTGTCTTTCTCTCTTCTCCATCTTTCTCTCATCTCTGTCTTCTCTTTTTCTCTTCCTCTCTCTCCCCTCTTCTCAGTCTTTCTCCTTTCCCTTTCTTTCTTCACACTGTCTTTCTCTCATCTCTCTCTTCTCTGTTCCTCTTTTCTCTCTCTCTTCCAAGTCTCCCTTTTACACCTTTCTCTCTTCATCTTTCTCTCATCTCTACCTCCCATCTCTCTTCTCTGTCTTGCTCTCTTCTTTTCTCTCTGTTGTCCATCTTTTCTCTTCTCTCTCTCTCTCTCTTTCATCCCTTTATCTCTCCCCTCCTCCTTTCTCTGTGACCCTTTATTGTCTTTTTTTCGTCTCTGTTGTTCTGTCTTCTCTCCTCTGTCACTTCTCTGGTCTCTATCCTGCTGTCTTCTCTCCTCTGTCACTTCTCTGGTCTCTATCCTGCTGTCTTCTCTCCTCTGTCACTTCTCTGGTCTCTATCCTGCTGTCTTCTCTCCTCTGTCACTTCTCTGGTCTCTGTCCTGCTGTCTTCTCTCCTCTGTCACTTCTCTGGTCTCTATCCTGCTGTCTTCTCTCCTCTGTCACTTCTCTGGTCTCTGTCCTGCTGTCTTCTCTCCTCTGTCACTTCTCTGGTCTCTGTCCTGCTGTCTTCTCTCCTCTGTCACTTCTCTGGTCTCTATCCTGCTGTCTTCTCTCCTCTGTCACTTCTCTGGTCTCTGTCCTGCTGTCTTCTCTCCTCTGTCACTTCTCTGGTCTCTGTCCTGCTGTCTCTCTCCTCTGTCACTTCTCTGGTCTCTATCCTGCTGTCTTCTCTCCTCTGTCACTTCTCTGGTCTCTATCCTGCTGTCTTCTCTCCTCTGTCACTTCTCTGGTCTCTGTCCTGCTGTCTTCTCTCCTCTGTCACTTCTCTGGTCTCTATCCTGCTGTCTTCTCTCACTCCTTCCTCATCCCTAGGACACACACACACACACACACACATACACACACACACACACACACACACTCACAGCCCACCCCCTCTCCCTCCCCTTCCCCCTCTTGTCTCTCTCTCTCTCTCTCTGCATGTGGTGGCTGCGTTGCAGTCAGTGCATGGACGGTCCAGCTCCATTGGCCTGGCCTTTGGCCGCTCTGTGTTTGCTTTTGGCCGCTCTGCTTTTGATGAGGGGTCGACGGATTTTGAAGGCCTCAATAATCTCCTGCCCACACACACACACACACACACACCAGTCCCCAACTACATCCACATCTTCAGGAAAATAAACACTTCAACAAATGGAAGAAAATAAATCCTGCCCACACACACACACAAACCAGTACCCAACTATATCCACATCTTCTGCAAGATATAAAGACTTCAACAAATGGAACAAAATAAATAGGAATAACAAAACAAGTTGTGCAATTCTTACTCCCATGATGAATTTCCCCAAAGATGGAGTATGGCTGCCTTAATGGCAGGATAAAAAACAGTCATACAAACAAAACTCCACTGCCTGTCTATACAGGCAGTGTCCGCAGGAGTATCAGCCTGCATATGCAGAAAGAAAGAAAGAAACTCCCATGATGAAATAAATATAAGCCCATCACTCCAAACGAATGCTGTTTACGACACCAAATCACCTAGCAGGTATGATGGCACACAGCACACAAGGATTCAACGTCCCCGGGGATCAGTGTCGTAAGGAGTTACGGGCATGTCTTTGTTTCATTCTGAGAGCAAGAATTACTCCACTTGTTTGTTATTTCCTGTTCACTGTTCCCTGCCTCATCTTTTGTTTTGTTTTGTTTTTTTGTTTCTGCTGTCCAGTACACCCTCGACTGTGTGGTCCCAGTCTTCCCAACTGAGCCCGTAACAAACTCAACTCTGGGTAGGAGCCAGTCTGGGCAGAAAAATCCCACACGACTCTGATGGGAATCGAACCCACAACCTCCCAGCCGGGAGTCTGCAACGCTGACCACTTCGCCATGGCAGCTAGTCCCTGCCTCATCTTAGATTTTCTTTCAAAATAAATATGTTCAACAGGTATTCTTCCAGTAATAAATATGTTCAACAGGTATTCTTCCAGTAATAAATATGTTCAACAGATATTCTTCTAGTAATAAATATGTTCAACAGGTATTCTTCCAGTAATAAATATGTTCAACAGGTATTCTTCCAGTAATAAATATGTTCAACAGGTATTCTTCCAGTAATCAATATGTTCCACAGATATTCTTCTAGTAATAAATATGTTCAACAGGTATTCTTCCAGTAAGACAACAGTGAATCACTGAGTGATCACACATCAAAAATGTTACCTCAAGATAATACAGCATGAAAGTTATGTAACGATAGTTAAGCACAACAGATGAGTAAAGGATGTGTCCGTGGTTTTACCACAATCATAACATATCAATGAAAACTTTAAAACACTCACACACACATGCACACACAAACACAAACGCACACACACACACACACATATACAAACACGAACACACACACATACATGCATACACACGCACACACACATACATGCATACACACACACACACACACACACACACACACACACACACACACACACACACACACAAACACGCTATTTCTATCTATCTTGTTTCTTCTTGTTGGCTGGATTATTTGATCAACATTTTAAAAACACCCATTTTCCCAGACTACATAACCTTCCACTATTCCGTACAGGTGTTGAGTCAACAGGGCAGAGCATCTACACTTCAGGTAACCATGTCCTCACACCTCACATTACTTTCCACATACCTGGGCAGACAGACACAGCAGTGTCCATCACATACCAAAGAAGATCTGGTGACTGCTAGACCTGGTCAAACACAAAAACTATAAACTGACTAGGTGTGGGATACACAGGTACCATGAGAGATGGGGAAGCGACATGTTGAGTCCTACATTCACCCACAGATGACCCATGTCTAAGACTCGTATCATCTATCAAGTTCACTTCAGTTCAAGTTATGTATAGCCCAGCCGACCATGAGGCACCATATCAGGGCTGTCATGTTGACAAAATCAATTCCCCACACAAATATTTCAAAAAGAAAGGACCAAAGCCAACAACTCACCATTACAAATTTTTCGGAACACACAAAATTTGCTTTAAGAATCTTTCTTCGATGGAATCTTTGATCAGATAAAAAAAAAAACATTTACCTTTCCCAAGAACTAGAAATCCAATCAGGTGGACCATCTCTGCATATGACTCCATGGACTCTAAGGGCACTCTGACATCATGTAGGTCTAAACAGTTTATAGCAACATGTGGACCATCTCTGCATATGACTCCATGGACTCTGAGCACACTCTGACATCATGTAGGTCTAAACAGTTTATAGCAACATGTGGACCATCTCTGCATATGACTCCATGGATTCTGAGCACACTCTGACATCATGTAGGTCTAAACAGTTTATAGCAACATGTTTTATATCGGTTTCCCCATCTCTCAGAGTAGCGGCACTTTCACACCAAGCCAGTTTATACTTTCTTTTCTTTTATGTGACCTACACTTCAGGGAACCCATGTCCACAGACAATGTGCTTTACCTTCCACTCAGCAGGGGTGATGGAGATGACGATCTGATGTCGTGCCTTGCCCTCCGCCTTCCTCTCCTCAGTGCTGCCTTCCAACGGCTCTGCGAAAACACACCTGACCGCATCATACCTCTGTGTAACACACCTGACCACATCATACCTCTGTGTAACACACCTGACAGCATCATACCTCTGCATAACACACCTGACAGCATCATACCTCTATGTAACACACCTGACAGCATCATACATCTGTGTAACACACCTGACAGCATCATACCTCTGTGTAACACACCTGACAGCATCATACCTCTGCATAACACACTGACAGCATCATACCTCTATGTAACACACCTGACAGCATCATACCTCTGTGTAACACACTGACAGCATTATACCTCTGTGTAACACACCTGACCCCATCATATCTCTATGTAACACACCTGACAGCATCATACCTCTGCATAACACACCTGACAGCATCATACCTCTGTGTAACACACTGACAGCATTATACCTCTGTGTAACACACCTGACCACATCATATCTCTGTGTAACACACCTGACAGCATCATACCTCTGTGTAACACACTGACAGCATTATACCTCTGTGTAACACACCTGACCACATCATACCTCTGTGTAACACACCTGACAGCATCATACCTCTGTGTAAAACAATGACAGCATTATACCTCTGTGCAACACACTTGACAGCATCATACCTCTATGTAACACACCTGACAGCATCATACCTCTGTGTAACACACCTGACCCCATCACACCTCTGTGTAACACACCTGACAGCATCATACCTCTGTGTAACACACCTGACCACATCATACCTCTGTGTAACACACCTGACAGCATCATACCTCTGCGTAACACACCTGACAGCATCATACCTCTATGTAATACACCTGACAGCATCATACCTCTATGTAACACACCTGACAGCATCATACCTCTATGTAACACACCTGACAGCATCATACCTCTATGTAACACACCTGACAGCATCATACCTCTATGTAACACACCTGACAGCATCATACCTCTGTGCAACACACTGACAGCATTATACTTCTATGTAACACACCTGACCACATCATACCTCTTGTGACGGACCGTTTTTCATCCGGTCACAAAGTGTCATGTGCGACCGTGCTTACCGGAAGGTAGTTGTCCGGAAGCCGGTTGCAAAAGTTAGCTGACTGCTACTCACCGGCGCATTGCTATAAGCCGAGTGAGTTGCACCGGTTAGGCAGTCACTGCAGTGATTCCGGCAATACAAGTCACAGAAGGCCGAAGAGGGACTCAGCCGTGTGCTGGTAGCAGTCAGGTATTTATCATTGAATGTTTATTTATTAACAAACTAAAACTGTATTCCCGTTGAGGAGCGACTGAAACTTCCTCAGCGCTCTTGTGAAGGTTTTATTTAAAAAAAAGAAAGTATTGTTGTTCTGTTATCCTATGACTTGATAGGGTAACAAAACGAAATTGTTTCGGAAAATGTGAATAGATGAAGTGAGTGTTATAAGAAGTAGTCTTCAGAAAAAAGGAAAAAGATTTTGTTTATTTTGTAACTTAACTGGCTATGAGCTTCATGATGAAGAAAAAGTGTCTATTCTGATATGGTTTGCAAGAAGACGGAGAGTTTTGATGCTATGGATAATAAGCTCCCAGAGTGAGCGACATAGACTTTTGTTGGTTTTCATTTTGATGTGAATGAGTAATTGGCTCACTCTTGATATGGGTATCAATGTGTGTGTTGGTAAACAAGTGTGGTGGAAATCTTTCCTTTACATATATTGAAGTTGATGAATCGAAAAGAAATGAACATTTCTTGAATTGACGAAAGACATGGTGATTATATGAAACGAAATGAACATTCTTGTGTTACAAGAAAAGAAATGAACATTTTGTGAATTAACAAAAGACATTTATAGTTTGAAAAAATAATCATCAATTAATCTGTGTGTAATGAATTGTATTCATGGTTTATTGAAGAGGATCCAGATGGAAATCCTTTTCCCTAATTTGGAAGACTAGATTATGAAAGGTTTATGTGGAAATCCTTTCCCCAATTTGGAAAACTAGAGTCTGAAAGGTTTATATGGAAATCTTTTCCTGTGCAATGTTATGATTCCGGAAAAGGGAATGTTGTAGTGTAACGATTCCGGAAAAGGGAATGTTGTAATGTTATGATTCCGGAAAAAAAGAATATTGTAATGATGAACGAATATGCTGATGTATGGCTCAAGTTCTAGTGAAATATGATGTGGCTAATGAATGCGAACGAATATGCTGATATGTGGCTCAAGTTCTAGTGAGATATAATGTGGCTAATGAATATGAAGATAGTTGTGATTGCAATGAATAGTGGCCATGATAATCAAGGTAGTTAATCAGTTGCCCCCAGGTTGATAGTGTTCCCTGGACTGACGGGGACTGGCTGCTACCGGGTTAGGGCCAGGGCCATAGCTGTGTTGACGCCCCATTCTCCACCTGTTTGCTGCTGGTGTTGAGAGGCCGGCCTGAGCGCCGACAATTGCCCTACCTGCCACTGCGCCCGTGACCGACCACTGTTGGGCCAGTGGGTTGGAGACGTCACTGCTGGTGAGCCAGGACGTCGCCCCTTCTTTTGTGCCAGCGACCTGCGTCCGAGGCCGTCGCTGTGTGTGTGGTGTGTGTGCCACAGCTCTTGGTTGGTGTTGAGCCACAGGTGGTGTGTGTGCCACAGCTCTTGGTTGGTGTTGAGCCACAGCTCTTAGGTGTTTGAGCCACAGCTCGAAGTTGAGACTGTCACCGTGTTGCTGACAGAGACGCCACGAACGTGTTAGTTTTTCTCTTCCTTCTTTCTTCATTGTGAGCCACAGAGACTCTGTTGTCAGACTTGACTCGTCGCTGCCGCCGTCGTCATCATCGCTGGACCCGGCAGTTGATAATTAAAATTGTATTAATTTGTTTTACATGTACACCTAATGGTGGGTGTACCAACCTATGTTTAATTGTGTGTTTGTTTGATGGCTCGGGCGGCATAAAAAAAAAGAGTTATTTTGTTGCCTGGCTGTCCATGTTCGGATGAGTGGGTGT
>CM065718.1:3160954-3198454 GCA_033310375.1 Conus canariensis | reverse complement strand
TAGCTATCCTGAAAAGATCACCTGAATATAGCTATCCTGACACATCAACTGTATATAGCTATCCTGAAAGCCTCACCTGTACAGAGCTACCCTGAAAACATTGACTTTGCACGCCCATCCTTAAACATCAACTATACATAACAATCCTGAAAACACATCCTTACATAGCTATCCTGAACACATCATTTGTACATAGCCCTCCTCAAAACATCAACTGTACATAGTTACACTGAAAACATCAAATGTATATAGTTGTTCTGAAAAGATAACCTGCACATAGTTATTCTGAAAACATCACCTGCGCATAGTTAACTTATTCTGAAAACATCACCTGTACATAGTTATTCTGAAAAAATCAACTGCACATAGTTGTTGTTTTTTTCTGAAAACATCAACTGCACATAGTTTTTTTTTTCTGAAAACATCAACTGCACATAGTTTTTTTCTGAAAACCAACGGCATATAGTATTTTTCTGAAAACATCAACTGCACATAGCAATCCTGAAAACACAAAGAGGTGACTGTGTTCATGCATGGCCCCTCAAGCGCTGTCAGCATTCTCTGAAGGTTTATTTCTGTCACCACCCCCCCCCCCCCCCCCCTTTCTCCTTCCACTCCTTCACCAGCGGCACCAGTGTAGTTCTCACCCAAACCAGAAGCTTTCCCTTCTTCCCTCAGTTCAGTCCCTACTCAAACCTCCAGCCTCTCCCTGTCCATCAGTTCTAACCCAAAGCAAGTCCGTCCTTCTGTCACTGATTAAGTTCTTACCCGCAGCATGTGTCCCTAAAATGAAAACACTCATGTGCCATGTCCCCAACACCCTCCTCCAACCCAGCTCCCCTTCACCCCCCCCCCCCCCCCCCTCCCCCATCCCAAAGAGAGAAGAGTGCCGTACCCTGGCCAGGAAAGAGACGTAGAAGATGTTCTCCACCGACTGGCCGAAGGAGAAGGGGTTGATGACAAACTCAAAGTAACAGATGGGCGTTCCTGCACACATCCGCAACAAAGTCTGGGGCATGAACACCAGGGTGAAAAAACAGGACAGCCATGGCTACAGCAAGGAAACCTTGCTAAAAACAACAACAACAGACAACAGGAAAGAACAGGAACACCATGTTAAACCAGCAACACAACAGGAAAGAACAGGAACACCATGTTAAACCAGCACAACAACAGGAAAGAACAAGAACACCATGTTAAACCAGGACAACAACAGGAAAGAACAGGAACACCATGTTAAACCAGGACAACAACAGGAAAGAACAGGAACACCATGTTAAACCAGGACAACAGGAACATCATGTTAAACTAGGACAACAACAGGAAAGAACAGGAACACCGTGTTACACCAGGACAACAACAGGAAAGAACAGGAACACCATGTTAAATTAGAACAGGAAAGAACAGGAACGCCATGTTAAACCAGGACAACAGGAAAGAACAGGAACACCATGTTAAAAGAAAAAAAAACAGGAACACAACAGGAAAGAAAGAACAGGAACACCATGTTAAACCAGGGCAAACAGGAAAGAACAGGAACACCATGTTACACAGGACAAAACAGGAAAGAACAGGAACACCATGGTAACACCAGGACAACAACAGGAAAGAACAGGAACACCATGTTAAACCAGGACAACAAACAGGAAAGAACAGGAACACCATGTTAAACCAGGACAACAACAGGAAAGAACAGGAACACCATGTTAAACCAGGACAACAACAGGAAAGAACAGGAACACCATGTTAAACCAGGACAACAACAGGAAAGAACAGGAACACCATGTTACACCAGGACAACAACAGGAAAGAACAGGAACACCATGTTACACCAGGACAACAACAGGAAAGAACAGGAACACCATGTTACACCAGGACAAAAACAGAAAACAGGAAAAACAGAAACAGGAAAGACAGGGAACACCATGTTACACCAGGACAACAACAGGAAAGAACAGGAACACCATGTTAAACCAGGACAACAGGAAAGAACAGGAACACCATGTTAAACCAGACAACAGGAAAGAACATGGAACACCATGTTAAACAGGACAACAACAGGAAAGAACAGGAACACCATGTTAAACCAGGGCACAACAGGAAGAACAGGAACACCATGTTAAACTAGGACAACAACAGGAAAGAACAGGAACACCATGTTACACTAGGACAACAACAGGAAAGAACAGGAACACCATGTTACACCTAGGACAACAACAGGAAAGAACAGGAACACCATGTTACACTAGGACAACAACAGGAAAGAACAGGAACACCATGTTAAACCAGGCAACAGGAAAGAACAGGAACACCATGTTACACCAGGAACAAACACCCTAAACAGGAAAGAAACAGGAACACCATGTTAACACCAGGACAACAACAGGAAAGAACAGGAACACCATGTTAAACCAGGACAAAGGAAAGAACAGGAACACCAGTTAACTAGGACAACAACAGGAAAGAACAGGAACACCATGTTAACACCAGACAACAACAGGAAAGAACAGGAACACCATGTTAACCAGGACAACAACAGGAAAGAACAGGAACACCATGTTAAACTAGGACAACAACAGGAAAGAACAGGAACACCATGTTACACTAGGACAACAACAGGAAAGAACAGGAACACCATGTTAAACCAGGACAACAACAGGAAAGAACAGGAACACCATGTTACACCAGGACAACAACAGGAAAGAACAGGAACACCATGTTACACCAGGACAACAACAGGAAAGAACAGGAAACACCCTGTTAAACCAGGACAATAGAAATGAGGAGGATTGCTAGTTCAAATTCACAACAATTACAGAATAGACTAGAATTACTATGTTAAATATACAACAGTGACAGAAAACAGTAGGAATACTATGTTAAATATACAACAATGACAGAAAGTGCAGGAAACCCTACTTTAACAGGTCTCTTGAATGTAGGAAAGCCTGCTTTAACAGGTCTCTTGAATGTAGGAAACCCTACTTTAACAGGTCTCCTGAATGTATGAAACCCTACTTTAACGGGTCTCTTCAATGCATGAAATCCTACTTTAACAGGTCTTTTCAATGTAGGAAATCCCACTTTAACAGGTCCTCTGAATGTAGAAAACCCTACTTTAACAGGTCTCCTGAACGTATGAAACCCTACTTTAACAGGTCTCTTCAATGCATGAAATCCTACTTTAACAGGTCTTTTCAATGTAGGAAACCCTACTTTAACAGGTCTCTTGAATGCATGAAATCCTACTTTAACAGGTCTTTTGAATGCATGAAATCCTACTTTAACAGGTCTTTTGAATGCATGAAATCCTACTTTAACAGGTCTCTTCAATGTAGGAATCCTACTTTAACAGGTCTCTTCAATGCATGAAATCCTACTTTAACAGGTCTTTTCAATGTAGGAAATCCTACTTTAACAGGTCTTTTCAAAGTAGGAATCCTACTTTAACAGGTCTTTTCAATGTAGGAAATCCTACTTTAACAGGTCTTTTCAATGTAGGAAATCCCACTTTAACAGGACTCTTCATACATTAACAGGTCTCTTAAATGTAGGAAATCCTACTTTAACAGGTCTTTTGAATGCATGAAATCCTACTTTAACAGGTCTTTTGAATGCATGAAATCCTACTTTAACAGGTCTTTTCAAAGTAGGGAAATCCTACTTTAACAGGTCTTTTGAATGTAGGAAATCCTACTTTAACAGGTCTTTTGAATGCATGAAATCCTACTTTAACAGGTCTCATCAACCTAGAAATCCTACTTTAACAGGTCTAATCAACCCAGGAAATCCTACTTTAACAGGTCTCATTAACACAGGAAATCCTACTTTAACAGATCTCATCAGACTAGGAAATCCTACTTTAACGGGTCTCATTAACACAGGAAATCCTACTTTAACATGTCTCATCAGCCTAGGATATCCTACTTTAACAGATCTCATCAGACTAGGAAATCCTACTTTAACGGGTCTCATTAACACAGGAAATCCTACTTTAACATGTCTCATCAACCTAGGATATCCTACTTTAACAGATCTCATCAGACTAGGAAATCCTACTTTAACGGGTCTCATTAACACAGGAAATCCTACTTTAACATGTCTCATCAGCCTAGGAAATCCTACTTTAACAGATCTCATCAACCTAGGATATCCTACTTTAACAGATCTCATCAACCTAGGAAATCCTACTTTAACAGGTCTCATCAACACAGGAAATCCTACTTTAACAGGTCTCATCAACACAGGAAATCCTACTTTAACAGGTCTCATCAACCTAGGAAATCCTACTTTAACTCACTTAGGACGGACAGTTCTGTCCCTTGTTTTTCCCTGTGCACGGGCCATTTGTTATGGTTAGTAAAAAAAATCACCAAAAATACAAAACAAGAGATAACTCAACGAAATTTTCAGGAAGTGTTATTCATAAACTGTGTTAGTAGAATACAAAAGAATACACCTCCCACTTCAAATGATTTCTTATGCTTGAGGCTGAAAAAATGTCCAGTTTTTTTCAGGTGCATCACAACACTCTTGCAGAGTCAGTGGGTCCATGGCTTCACATTCAGCAGAAAAAGTCAGTAAATACACTAAATGAGTTGGAAAAAAAAGGTAGATACACTCCTGGAAACTAAATAAGATAGATAAATCACATGCCTGCTATGCACAAGCTAACTTGGAATAATGCAAAGATGGGGGTGTGACACTCAGCTGACACACGAAGGCCAGAAGTACCAGAAAAAGGAGGCACTGTCATAAAAACACTCGAATCTTCGCACCAGTCGCGTAAAGGAAAGCCAATGAACTCTTGCTCACTCAAATCCCCAGTCTTTCGCGGCACGCAAACGCTCTGCTTGCGTGGCGAAGTGGCCCACCCTCACCTTCATCATCACTGAGCTCCACAGACGAGTCAGTGCCAATTTCCTCTTCTCCTCGAAATTCTTCACTGGAATCACTTTCATCAGCTTCGTCATCCTCTTCTTCAATGTCTAAACCTTCCGTTTGTAGCATTTCAATAACTTCAGGAATGCTAAAACGTTGCCGACGGGCTCGACTTTGCTCCAACACATTCGCAGAAAAACTTGTTTGAGACGCCATGTTTCTATGCAGATTAGTAAGTCATGGGGGTTGGTCTGGTCAATCAGCCACTGAGGCGAAGTGGGTGATGGTGTGCTGCGAAACCGCTGTGCAGGCGAATGAAGGAATGCTGACGATACTATCTATATCTTGTTACCGTGTACTGATCACGCTGCCACCGCATGAAAAATTGGTGAAGGCCGAAACCTTGATAGCGTTCATTCGTACTGAAGCGTTGCGTCTTCGGAAAACGCTATAGCGTCTGTTCGTGATGAGAGAGTTAACAGTTCTCATCAACACAGGAAATCCTACTTTAACATGTCTCATCAGCCTAGGAAATCCTACTTTAACAGGTCTCATCAGCCTAGGAAATCCTACTTTAACAGGTCTCATCAGCACTGGAAATCCTACTTTAACAGGTCTCATCAACACAGGAAATCCTACTTTAACAGGTCTCATCAACACAGGAAATCCTACTTTAACAGGTCTCATCAGCATAGGAAATCCTACTTTAACAGGTCTCATCAGCATAGGAAATCCTACTTTAACAGGTCTCATCAGCATAGGAAATCCTACTTTAAAAATCTTACCATCAATGTAGGAAATCCTACTTTAAACTACAGCCAAAGACGCTGTGGTGCTGCAGGCGACTTACGGTCATTGCGTTCGTAGAGAGACCACAGCGTCTGCAACACACTCTCCACTTCCTTTGTGGTGGCCTCGTTCTTGGACGTCTCCTTGAACGACTCCAACTGAAAGACAGCCACACAACAGTCAGGACAATGCAGTCTTCACTTCCATATTAGTCACCCCGTCGCTTTTCCTATTCTTACCTGCTTTCGCTCTTCTCTGGATCTACCTTCTTACCTGGTGTAGCTCTGTGGTTTTTTCCTGGCTCTGTGTTCTTACCTGCTTTAGCTCTGTGTTTTTTTCCTGGCTCTGTGTTCTTACCTGCTTTAGCTCTGTGCTGTGTTCTTACCTGCTTTAGCTCTGTGCTCTGTGTTCTTACCTGCTTTTGCTCTGTGCTCTGTGCTCTTACCTGCTTTAGCTGTGTACTCTATGTTCCTACCTGCTTCAGCTCTGTGGTTTTTCCTGGCTCTGTGTCTTTGGGTTTCCTCTCTCTGGCCACCACCTTCTTCACCACCTCCCCCCGCTCAAAGGAACCACACCTGCCACCATCACAGGTCAAGGTCACTGGCACTCAGTCCCACATCACGATGACACAGCTATGTTTCATCAATCAGTCCCACATCACACTGACACAACTATGTTTCATCACTCTGTCCTACATCACACTGACACAGCTATGTTTCATCACTCTGTCCTACATCACACTGCACACAGCTATGTTTCATCACTCTGTCCTACATCACACTGACACAGCTATGTTTCATCACACTGTCCTACATCACACTGACACAGCTATGTTTCATCACTCTGTCCTACATCACATGGACACAGCTATGTTTCATCACTCTGTCCTACATCACACTGACACAGCTATGTTTCATCACTCTGTCCTACATCACACGGACACAGCTATGTTTCATCACTCTGTCCTACATCACACTGACACAGCTATGTTTCATCACTCTGTCCTACATCACACTCACACAGCTATGTTTCATCACTCAGTCCTACATCACACTACACAGCTATGTTTCATCACTCTGTCCTACATCACACTGACACAGCTATGTTTCATCACTCTGTCCTACATCACATGGACACAGCTATGTTTCATCACTCTGTCCTACATCACACTGACACAGCTATGTTTCATCACTCTGTCCTACATCACACTGACACAGCTATGTTTCATCACTCTGTCCTACATCACATGGACACAGCTATGTTTCATCACTCTGTCCTACATCACACTGACACAGCTATGTTTCATCACTCTGTCCTACATCACATGGACACAGCTATGTTTCATCACTCTGTCCTACATCACACTCACACAGCTATGTTTCATCACTCAGTCCTACATCACACTGACACAGCTATGTTTCATCAATCAGTCCTACATCACACTGACACAGCTATGTTTCATCACTCTGTCCTACATCACACTCACACAGCTATGTTTCATCACTCTGTCCTACATCACACTGACACAGCTATGTTTCATCACTCTGTCCTACATCACACTCACACAGCTATGTTTCATCACTCTGTCCTACATCACACTGACACAGCTATGTTTCATCACTCTGTCCTACATCACACTGACACAGCTATGTTTCATCACTCTGTCCTACATCACACTCACACAGCTATGTTTCATCACTCTGTCCTACATCACACTCACACAGCTATGTTTCATCACTCTGTCCTACATCACACTGACACAGCTATGTTTCATCACTCTGTCCTACATCACACTGACACAGCTATGTTTCATCACTCTGTCCTACATCACACTGACACAGCTATGTTTCATCACTCTGTCCTACATCACACTGACACAGCTATGTTTCATCACGCTGTCCTACATCACACTGACACAGCTATGTTTCATCACTCTGTCCTACATCACACTACACAGCTATGTTTCATCACTCAGTCCTACATCACACTGACACAGCTATGTTTCATCACTCTGTCCTACATCACACTGACACAGCTATGTTTCATCACTCTGTCCTACATCACACTGACACAGCTATGTTTCATCACTCTGTCCTACATCACACTGACACAGCTATGTTTCATCACTCTGTCCTACATCACACTGACACAGCTATGTTTCATCACTCTGTCCTACATCACACTGACACAGCTATGTTTCATCACTCTGTTCTACATCACACTCACACAGCTATGTTTCATCACTCAGCACTACATCACACTGACACAGCTATGTTTCATCACTCTGTCCTACATCACACTGACACAGCTATGTTTCATCACTCTGTCCTACATCACACTGACACAGCTATGTTTCATCACTCTGTCCTACATCACACTACACAGCTATGTTTCATCACTCAGTCCTACATCACACTGACACAGCTATGTTTCATCACTCTGTCCTACATCACACTACACAGCTATGTTTCATCACTCTGTCCTACATCACACTGACACAGCTATGTTTCATCACTCTGTCCTACATCACACTGACACAGCTATGTTTCATCACTCGTCCTACATCACACTGACACAGCTATGTTTCATCACTCGTCCTACATCACACTGACACAGCTATGTTCATCGTGTTCATCACACTCCTTGTTCTCTACTCACACTACATCACTGACACAGCTATGTTTCATCACTCAGTCCTACATCACACTGACACAGCTATGTTTCATCACTCTGTCCTACATCACACTGCACAGCTATGTTTCATCATCGTCCTACATCACACTGACACAGTCTCATCGTCTACATCACCTACAAAGTTCCACTAGTCTAATCACACTGACACAGCTATGTTTCATCACTCTGTCCTACATCACACTGACACAGCTATGTTTCATCACTCTGTCCTACATCACACTGACACAACTATGTTTCATCACTCTGTCCTACATCACACTCACACAGCTATGTTTCATCACCGTCACATCACACTGACACAGCTATGTTTCATCACTCTGTCCTACATCACACTGACACAGCTAATAGTTATCATCACTCATGTTCCACTCACCATCACACTGACACAGCTATGTTTCATCACACTCAGTCTCTCATCACTGACACAGCTATGTTTATCATCTGTTATAACAGTCACCGACTCACTGACACAGCTATGTTTCATCACTCTGTCCTACATCACACTGACACAGCTATGTTTCATCACTCTGTCCTACTATCAACTCACACAGCTATGTTTCATCACTCTGTCCTACATCACACTGACACAGCTATGTTTCATCACTCTGTCCTACATCACACTGACACAGCTATGTTCTATCACATGAGCAGTGTCTACGCTACATCCACTGACACAGCTATGTTTCATCACTCTGTCCTACATCACACTCACACAGCTGTTGTTACATCACTTCAGTCCTACATCACACTGACACAGCTATGTTTCATCACTCTGTCCTACATCACACTGACACAGCTATGTTTCATCACTCTGTCCTACATACACGGACACAGCTATGTTTCATACACTCAGTCTACATCACACTGACACAGCTATGTTTCATCACTCAGACCAGGGGATTTAAGTGTGTAATGTGCCTGACGATGTTCACATGAAGTGCAGGCAGGGGAGACAAGTGTGTAATGTCTATGTCTCACATGAAGTGCAGGCAGGGTGAGATAAGCGTGCAATGTGTATGAGCAATGTCTCACATGAAGTGTGGGTAGGGAGGATAAGTGTGTAATGTCTATGATGCTCACATAAGTGCAGGCAGGGGGATAAGCATGCGATGTGTGGCATGTCTCACATGAAATGCAGGCAGGGGGTAAGTGTGTAATGACTATGAGCGATGTCTCACATGAAGTGCAGGCAGGGGAGATAAGCATGCAACGTGTATGTCTCACATGAAGTGCATGTAGCGGGGATGAGCGTGTAATGACTATGAGCGATGTTCACATAACGTGCAGGCAGGAGAGATAAGCATGCAATGTGTATGAGCGATGTCTCACATGAAGTGCATGCAGGGGGGATAAGCATGTAATGACTATGAGCAATGTCTCACATAAAGTGCAGGCAGGGGGGATAAGCATGCAATGTATATGAGGATGTCTCACATGAAGTGTAGGCAAGAGGGATAAGTGTGTAATGACTATGAGTGATGTGTCACATGAAGTGCAGGCAGGGGGGATAAGGTGTAATGACTATGAGCTATGTCTCACATGAAGTACAGGCAGGGGAGATAACCATGCAATGTGTATGAGCCATGTCTCACATGAAGTACAGACAGGGGAGATAAGCATGCAACGTCTATGATGTCTCACATGAAGTGCAGGCAGGGGGGAAAGCATGTAATGACTATGAGCGATGCCTCACATGAAGTGCAGGCTGGGGGACTTGCTGAAGTACTGCTGGCAGTGCTGGCCCAGCCAGTTCCAGGACTTGCGGCACAGCGGCCCCCGGTCTGGCTGCGCCTTCAGGGTCTCCACACTGTACCGCTTCTGTCAGCCGGCGCCACACAGAGACACACAGACTGATATACTGACAGACACAGATATCAACAGATACTTACACAGGTGGACAGATACACAGATGACATAATGAGGTATCCACAACAACCAAAATCAGTCAAGAAGAACATACTGATACACTCATAACACTCACATTACCATGAGGATACGCCATCAAGCATGTCTGACTTAAAACTGAATCAAAAGCAATTAAATTTTAAGAGAGGCAATGAGGGCCATGACAGTAGTATGGCAGTGGGCTGGGAAAGTTCAATGATCAGTACAATCCCGAGTCAGTTATCCAGATTTGCTGATTCCAACCATTCCAACCTCCATCTGTTTCAGTGTTTGTCTGCACCACCAAGACACAGGCTGAAAAAAAAAGCCATGTGAAGATGATGTAAAGATGTATGAACAGTGACACGGCTGTGCAGATGATGTAAAGATGTATGAACAGTGACACGGCTGTGCAGATGATGTAAAGATGTATGAACAGTGACACGGCTGTGCAGATGATGTAAAGATGTATGAACAGCGACACAGCTGTGCAGATGATGTAAAGATGTACGAACAGTGACACGGCTGTGCAGATGATGTAAAGATTTATGAACAGTGACACAGCTGTGCAGATGATGTAAAGATGTATGAACGGTGACATGGCTAAGATCAGCTCATGAACAAAGTCATTAAAAGCAGAAAATACATACATCTTGCTGCTCCATGTTGAAAACAAGGGAGATAAGCTCATGAACTCTGTCACTAAAAGTAGAAGAATACATTTGTTATCAAACTCCGCTCTCAATCCATCCAAGGAGGAGCAAAACAAGAGGGATAAGTACAAAATTTCACACACAGTACATTCATTGTGCAATGAATCTAAAAACCACACTGTTACGGATGGTGTGCGGTGCGTGTTTTGCTGTCTGACTCTCGCTCTCAGAAGTTTGGATGCGTGTAATAATTATTCCCTACGCACACCCACACCAAACGCACATGGATAGCCAGGCAACACACGAGTTAGATTTTTTTTTTTTTTCTGTATAATTATGCTGCCTGAACCATCAAACATACATTCATGTGAATTGGTACAAATCAATACATGTCACTACATAGCATATAGATCAAGATATCAATACATAGGAACTTCAATCATCAGATATCAGCATATCATATTACATATCTTGGTATCACTCAAAGATCTCGCTGGCGCCGTCCACAGTGTCTCACATATGCAGTCAACACACTCGGTTCCACAGTACCCAAGCCACAGTCTACAACACTAAAAGAAGACAAATAAGGATAACCAAGGTCCCCACATGATAAGCACAGCCGTTCACAAACACAAGCGATGAAGAAGAAGATACAGGGTCTCCACACAACAAGCACATAATAGATCACGTCAAACTATCAGAAGAAGAACCGCAAATTCACAAGGCACAGTAATCCATAGCAGAAGAACTGCAGATTCACAAAGCACAGCAATCCACAGAAGAAGAACCGCAGATTCATAAAGCACAGCAATCCATAGAAGAAGAACCGCAGATTCATAAAGCACAGTAAACCATAGAAGAACTGCAGATTCACAAGGCACAGCAACCAATACTGAATCCCCGGAGAACACGATTTCAGCAAAGTCCCATGGAACACAAAAAAACGTCGATTCCACGTATTGTTGATCTAAAACAAAAATTAATTAGCTTCTCCGTGTATTGATATTACAATGTTCACATCAATAAATTCAGCCCACCGACACACATGAGGTGGTACAATCAGAGCACATAAATACTCTTGCAGGAGTTTTAAGTCACTCTCGGGGACACAGCATTCACAACATTTCTATAACAAATAAATTTCCTGGTACATATTTCGCTGGTACCGTCATCAGAAGTATCGCACATACACAGTGAACATCAACGTACTACTGACTTGAAAGTCAGCCTCTCCACATAGTAACACTACGGAGAAAACGACGATTAAAACAAAATAAAATAGGCTGGACACCAAAGCCTCGGCCGTTAGTTCTTGCTCTCCTCTCTCGTCAATATTATTATTTTCGTCATGTAGTTACCTATGTCATTTTAAGTTGACGTCATAATTTACGCTGACATCACACACACCTACATAAATCATCATCAGACCAACACATGTTTTACTATACAGTTTTTTTTTTTTTTCTCAAAGAAAACAAGGGAGATAACTACAAAGTTTCCGACCCAGTAGATTCATTGCACAATCAATCTAAAATCCCACTTACATAAATCATCATCATACAAACGCATATCGTAATAATTTACTGTATCAATCAAGTACTGAGTCGTGCTTGGTGACAGTGTTGGTAACCATGACACAACAGCGGTAGATCAGACACTATCCACAGGAACAGACCAAGGAAAGCAGCAGCATCAGGGACTTACCAGATTGTCAGCAAACTCCCCCCTGCAGTCTGCAGTAACAGACCTAGGAAAGCAGCAGCATCAGGGACTTACCAGATTGTCAGCAAACTCCCCCCTGCAGTATGCAGTAACAGACCTAGGAAAGCAGCAGCATCTGGGACTTACCAGATTGTCAGCAAACTCCCCCCTGCAGTTGCAGTAACAGACCAAGGAAAGGAGCAGCATCAGGGACTTACCAGATTGTCAGCAAACTCCCCCCTGCAGTCTGCAGTAACAGACCTAGGAAAGCAGCAGCATCAGGGACTTACCAGATTGTCAGCAAACTCCCCCCTGCAGTCTGCAGTAACAGACCTAGGAAAGCAGCAGCATCAGGGACTTACCAGATTGTCAGCAAACTCCCCTATGCAGTCTGCAGTAACAGACCTAGGAAAGCAGCAGCATCTGGGACTTACCAGATTGTCAGCAAACTCCCCCCTGCAGTCTGCAGTAACAGACCAAGGAAAGGAGCAGCATCAGGGATAGATAGTAACCCTGTGGTAGTGTGTCCATATTTCAGATACAGTAGCCGTCATCCTATGACTCTGAGGAAAGGTGACTACAATCATCTTTTATGACGGCCACTGTCTCGACTTGATCAAACTCTAGCTCTGCATCACCTGCGACACCTCCACCAACATGCCACGTTTACAATGTCCAGTTGAAGGGTGTGACTGGGAATCTCAAGACCTTGGAGAGGCCTTTGCGGCAGCACTTAACACGGCTCTGCAGATGCACAACGCCACAGCGCACACCGCCCCAGACCCAACCCGACCAACTCCACAACCTAAGCTGAAGCTAGAACCGCCCTCCATAGCCGCCAGCTGTGATCCTGATCAGTGGTCTGCTTTCACCCGACAATGGAGTATGTACAAAGTCGGCATGGCTATCAGTGATGCCATGACTGCCACAGCGCTGTTCTACTGCTGTGACTCTGATTTGCGCACTGACCTCATGCGTGATATTCATGGCAACGTCGCAGATATGGCAGAAGCTGACCTCCTGGCCGCAATCAAACGGCTTGCTGTGAAGGATGAGAGCACTCTAGTCAATCGCATACGTCTCAGTAAAATGACCCAGTCGCCAGGCACAGGAATCCGGACTCAGAGGTCAAGCATCCCTGTGCCAGTACACTGCACCATGTCGAGAACGGACTGCGACCACGTCTTTGACTATAGCGATGAGATCATCAAAGACCACCTCATTCGTGGCATTGCTGATCCTGAAATCTTGTCTGACCTCCTTGGGGACCCCAAAACTGATAGGACTTTGGATGAGATTGTCAGCTACGTGGCGCAGAAAGAGGAGGGCAAAGCAACGAGAGGCGCAGTTGGAGGTGCCATAGCAGCAATTGGTGACAAAGAACAGGCTACCACCTCATCAAGACCACCACTCCACCGACCATGTTGGGCATGTGGCGGTCCCGGACACGGGCCAAAAAATGATCGTCGCACGAGATCGAAACTCTGTGAGGCCTGGACATTCACATGCGGCAAATGTGCTGTAAAGGGTCACTTCACTAAATCCTGCAGCAAATGCTCCAGCTGTGGCACCTGGGGTCATAGAGACAGAACCTCCAGAGTGTGCCCTCGTGGTGGGGGGCAGAAAAGCCGGATTTTCAAATCAACACCCAAAGGACTCGAGGCCATCACAAGGGCCCGACTTCGATGACAACGCCTTCATGTTTGACCAGCTATGCATGGCCTCCAGCACCTGCGGCTCTTCAACAATGACATTGAGCACATCGAGATCACGAAACCCCATCTGTCTAGATCATCACGTCTTCGATGGCCAGTGGATAGCCCGTCCCTCCAAACCCCATCCCATGCTGCCGGTGCAAATGTCCGTGCTGCCAGAAGAACATGCTGCATTCGGGAGCCCCTTAGAAACCCCTCATAGACTCAAGTCTGCCAACATATCCATGGTTGCAGATACGGGCTGCCAGAGTACTGTCATCCCCTTGTCAGTTGCCCGCATACTAGGCATTGAGGACAGTGACCTGATCCCTGTGACACTCAAGATGAAGGGTGCTAATGATCAGGATCTAGGAGTCCTGGGTGCTATTGTTGTCTCCATCACAGCCTGTGATGCAACGGGCTCTGCTGTTGTCTCAAAACAATTATGCTATGTCTCCAAACAGATCTCCAAGGCATTCCTCTGTAGGGAAGCATTGTCTGCGCTTGGCGTTATACTCCCTACATTCCCTGTTCCAGAGCCAAGCCCAAGCTGCATGGCAACCTCATCAGAGACAGTTGAGACAACATGTTCCTGCCCGAAACGCAGTAGTACACCACCACCCAAGCCCACACAGCTCCCCCCCGGCCTGTCCGCCACGAAAGACAATGTAGAGGCCCTTAAACAGTGGCTCCTGGATTATTATGCCGCAACGACCTTCAACACTTGTGAACATCAGCCCCTTCCCCTCATGTCAGGTGAACCCTTGGAGCTCCACGTCAATCCCGATGCCAAGCCTGTTGCCATCCACAAGCCTGCTCTTGTCCCCATCCATTGGCAAGACCAGGTGAAGGCGGACCTGGAACGAGATGTGCGCTTAGGCGTCCTTGAACGTGTTGACCCCAATACCCCTGTTACTTGGTGCTCACGGATGGTTGTGACTGCCAAAGCGGATGGCTCTCCATGGCGCACAGTGGACCTCCAACCCCAGAACCGTCAGTCTGTTCGGCAAACTCATCATGTTCCTACCCCATTTCATCTCGCCGACCGCGTCCCACAAGGCACCATAAAGACTGTCACAGATGCATGGAATGGGTACCACTCAATCCCCATTCGGGCAGAGGATCGCCATATCACCACCTTCATCACTCCATGGGGTCGGTTCCGTTACAAAGTTGCACCCCAAGGCTTCCTTGCCAGCGGCGATGGCTACACGCAGCGTTTTGATGCCATCATAGCCGACTTCCCTGACAAGGTCAAATGTGTGGATGATACCTGCATGTGGTCACTGGACATCGAGTCTTCTTTCATCCAAGCTTGCAACTGGCTAGATCTGTGTGCTCGCAACGGGATCACGCTCAATCCCAAGAAATTCCAGTTTGCCCAAGACACTGTGCAGTTTGCAGGGCTCACTATCACCTCCACAAACATCTGCCCCAAGTTCCTTGACGCCATTCGCAACTACCCCACCCCCTCAGACATTTCAGGCGCCAGAGGGTGGTTTGGCTTGGTGAACCAGGGAGCTTACGCCTTCTCCATGGCGAAACAGATGAAACCCTTTCGCCACTTGCTGAAGCCTTCAACCCCATTTCGATGGACGGAGGAACTCGATCGGCTCTTCCAGCAGTCCAAGGAGGTCATCATCAACGAGATGAAGGAAGGAGTGAGACTCTTTGACCCTTCACGCCCCACGTGCCTCGCCACAGACTGGTCCAATGATGGCATTGGCTTCTTCCTACTCCAAAAACACTGCTCTTGTGCGCCTACCACCCCGAAATGCTGTCGTGATGGATGGAAGCTGTGTCTGGTCGGCAGCAGATTCACCACACCTGCTGAGAGCTGCTATGCTCCCATTGAAGGCGAGGCACTAGCAGTCGCATACACCCGCCACCAGACACGCTATTACATCTTAGGATGCACTGACCTCTTTGTTGCCACGGACCACAAACCGCTTCTACAAATCTTGAATGATCGATCTCTCGCAGACATCCACAACAGACGTCTCTTAAACCTCAAAGAGAAAACCCTACCATACCGATTTGCAGTGGTGTACGTGTCAGGCAAGAAGAACCTGGGCCCCGATGCCGCTTCCAGACACCCAGCTGATCAGTCTGAGGCACCCGGCTTGGGCGGTGACCCTTCGGAGCTGAACTCTATTTCCTTTCACCAGGAAGCCCTGAAACACCTCAGAGACGGCGACAGCATGGATGAAGCAAATGACCCCTCCACAATCACAGCTGCAGCTGTCGCCCTCTGTGCCCTGGACAGTCGCCAAGTTGTTACATGGGACATGGTACAGGAGGCCACAGCTTCCGACCCCACCTTCCGGCAGCTCGTCCACCTCATTGAAGAAGGCTTCCCATCCAACTGCAGACAGGTCCCAGCTACTCTGCGTCCCTTCCACAGGTTCAGTAGCAGCCTCTGTGTTGTTGACGGTGTTGTTCTGATGGGCCAGAGGGTCGTCATCCCACCCTCTCTCCGCCCTACCATCCTGCAGTCCCTCCATGCGGCACACCAGGGCGTCAACATCATGTGTGCCCGGGCACAGGACTCTGTTTATTGGCCAAACATCACTGTTGATATCACCCATGTCCGAGAGGAGTGCACCCACTGTCACCGCATGGCGAAATACAACCCCATGCAGCCACCATCAGATAACAGGCTACCAGATTACCCATTCCAGATGGTTTGCAGTGACTACTTCACATACAACAACACAGACTACGTTGTCATTGTGGACAGGTATTCCCATTTGCCAATGGTCTACAGGTCCGAGTCGGGAGCTGATGGCCTCATCCAACGCCTTCGGGAAACATTTGCCACCTTTGGCATCCCAGAGGAACTCACCAGCGACGGAGGACCCCAGTTCACTTCAGGCAAAACACAGGAGTTCCTGAAGTCCTGGGGAGTCCATCACAGGATCACTTCTGTTGGCTTTCCTCATGCTAACTGCCGGGCCGAGTTGGCTGTGAAAACTGTAAAACGCATGCTTGTGGACAACATCGGCCCAACTGGTTCTTTGGATGTGGACAAATTCCAGAGGGCCATTCTTATTTACAGGAACACCATCGATCCCGAGACCAGGACATCTCCTGCAATGGTCCTTTTTGGCAGACCCATGCGTGATGCAATCCCCATCCCGCTGGGCAGATACACACCCCATGAAGCCTGGAGGGACCTCATGACCCAGAGGGAAGCCGCCCTGGCGAAGAGACACTCTCGGAGCATGAACGCTGGAGTGAACATACACATCACCTCCCTCCTCTCATGGTAGGTGATCACGTATACCTGCAAAACCTACGTGGCAACTACCCTAGACGGTGGGAACGCACTGGCATTGTGGTGGAAGTTCGCCAACACCATCAGTATGTTATCCGTGTTGATGGGTCAGGGCGGGTCACCATCCGGAACCGCCAGCACCTGCGGAAGTTCATCCCGTTTCACCACAACGTGCATCCATTCCCCCACACCCCATACACCCCACCAGTCACCTCACCTGATGTCCGACCCACATCCCCCGAGCACCCATTGCCACCGCCAGTGGCACCTCCACGTGTGGCCTCCGCTCCGGACGCCCTGCCAACAACATCCGACACACGGCAGCCACCGACACCTGCTCAGGCCTCACCTGTCCCAGCCTCCCCCGACCCACACACCCTGCAGCCTTGGACTGGGACATCCCCAACAGATGGCAGCCTGACCCCTAAGGACTCCGGTGTGCCACAATCTTCACCGACAAAGAGACGAGTACCCCGGGCCCTCACCCGACTATTACCCTTCAACCAGCCAGGCATGAAGGAGCTGTCTGCACCTGGTACCTCCAGGCGTGGGGTGCCCCTCGCAGAATAACATTTTCCAAGACACCGAAACACTGGGTGACAGTGACATCAATCTTATACTATTTAGTCTTTCTGCGCCCATTACACTTGCCCCTAGGGAAGGGGGAGAGACAGTGGACAGTATTATTGTGTTTTCATTTTGCACAGAGTTACATTTAGTTTTCATAGAAGTTATAAGAAGGGCTGGACAAGCATAGATTTTGTTTCAGTTTTAATCATACCCGTTAAAACTTACCCCAGGGGGAGGGAGATAGATAGTAACCCTGTGGTAGTGTGTCCATATTTCAGATACAGTAGCCGTCATCCTATGACTCTGAGGAAAGGTGACTACAATCATGTTTTAAGGGACTTACCAGATTGTCAGCAAACTCCCCCCTGCAGTATGCAGTAACAGACCTAGGAAAGCAGCAGCATCAGGGACTTACCAGATTGTCAGCAAACTCCCCCCTGCAGTCTGCAGTAACAGACCAAGGAAAGGAGCAGCATCAGGGACTTACCAGATTGTCAGCAAACTCCCCCTGCAGTATGCAGTAACAGACCTAGGAAAGCAGCAGCATCTGGGACTTACCAGATTTTCAGCAAACTCCCCGGGCAGGAAGCGGACCAGGTTGATGTCGTAGCCCTGCATCCTCTGCCGCTGCATCTCCGCCAGCAGCCGGATGTTCTCCGCATCTTTGACCGCCTCCCGCGTGGTGTGCACTGAACACAGCCAGTCAACAATGAGCACTGACCTTAGCCAGTCAACAATGAGCACTGAACACAGCCAGTCAACAATGAGCACTGACCTTAGCCAGTCAACAATAAGCACTGAACACAGCCAGTCAACAATGAGCACTGACCACAGCCAGTCAACAATAAGCACTGACCACAGCAAGTCAACAATGTGCACTGAACACAGCCAGTCAACAATGTGCACTGAACACAGCCACTCATAGAACAATGTGCACTGAACACAGCCAGTCATAGAACAATGTGCACTGAACACAGCCAATCATCAAACAGTGTGCACTGACCACAGCCAGTCATCAAACAATGTACACTGACCACAGCCAGTCAACAATGTGCACTGAACACAGCACATCATAGAACAATGTGCACTGAACACAGCCTGTCATAGAACAATGTGCACTGAACACAGCCAGTCATAGAACAATGTGCACTGAATACAGCCAGTCGTAGAACAATGAGCACTGAATACAGCCAGTCATAGAACAATGTGCACTGAACACAGCCAGTCATAGAACAATATGCACTGAACACAGCCCGTCATAGAACAATGTGCACTGAACACAGCCAGTCATCAAACGGTATGCACTGAACACAGCCTGTCATAGAACAATTTGCACTGAACACAGCCACTCATAGAATAAAGCGCACTGAACACAGTCAACAATAAGCACTGAACACAGCCAGTCATAGAACAATGTGCACTGAACACAGTCAGTCAACAATAAGCACTGAACACAGCCTGTCATAGAACAATGTGCACAGAACACAGCCAGTCATAGAACAATGTGCACTGAACACAGCCAGTCAACAACATGCACTGAACACAGCCAGTCAACAATGTGCACTGAACACAGCCAGTCAACAATGTGCACTGAACACAGCCGGACATCAATGTGCACTGAACACAGCCCATCATAGAACAATGTGCACTGAACACAGCCAGTCATCAAACAGTGTGCACTGAACACAGCCAGTCAACAATGTGCACTGAACACAGCCAGTCAACAATGTGCACTGAACACAGCCAGTCAAAAATGCGCACTGAACACAGCCAGTCATAGAACAATGTGCACTGAACACAGCTAGTCACAGAACAATGCGCACCGAACACAGCCAGTCATAGAACAATGCGCACTGAACACAGCCAGTCAAAAATGTGCACTGAACACAGCCCATCATAGAACAATGTGCACTGAAAACAGCCAGTCATCAAACAATGTGCACTGAACACAGCCAGTCATCAAACAATGTGCACTGAACATAGCCAGTCATCAAACAATGTGCACTGAACACAGCCAGTCAACAATGTGCACTGAACACAGCCAGTCAACAATGTGCACTGAACACAGCCAGTCATAGAACAATATGCACTGACCACAGCCAGTCATAGAACAACGTGCATTGAACACAGCCAGTCAACAATGTGCAATGAACACAGCCAGTCATAGAACAATGTGCACTGGACAGCCAGTCATAGAACAATGTGCACTGAACACGGACAGTGAACAATGTGCACTGAACACAGCTAGGCATCAAACAGTGTGCACTGAACACTGCCAGTCAACAATGTGCACTGAACACAGCCAGTCATCAAACAATGTGCACTGAACACTGCCAGTCAACAATATGCACTGAAGACTGCCAGTCAACAGTGTGCACTGAACACTGCCAGTCAACAATGTGCACTGAACACTGCCAGTCATAGAACAATGTGCACTGAACACTGCCAGTCATAGAACAATGTGCACTGAATACAGCCCGTCATAGAACAATGTGCACTGAACACAGCCAGTCATCAAACAGTGTGCACTGAACACAGCCCGTCATAGAACAATGTGCACTGAACACAGCCAGTCCCAGAACAATGTGCACTGAATACAGCCAGTCGTAGAACAATGTGCACTGAATACAGCCAGTCATAGAACAATGTGCACTGGATACAGCCCGTCATAGAACAATGTGCACTGAACACAGCTAGTCATCAAACAGTGTGCACTGAACACAGCTAATGATCAAACAGTGTGCACTGAACACAGCCAGTCATAGAACAATGTGCACTGAACACAGCCCGTCCTTGAACAATGTGCACTGAACACAGCCTGTCATAGAACAATGTGCACTGAACACAGCCACTCAACAATGTGCACTGAACACAGTCAGTCAACAATAAGCACTGAACACAGCCTGTCATAGAACAATGTGCACTGAACACAGCCAGTCATAGAACAATGTGCACTGAACAGAGTCAGTCAACAATAAGCACTGAACACAGCCTGTCATAGAACAATGTGCACTGAACACAGCCAGTCATAGAACAATGTGCACTGAACCACCAGTCACAGAACAATGTGCACTGAACAGCCAGTCATCTAACAATGTGCACTGAACTCAGCCAGCCATCAGGTGAATCACTGACTTTGGGCCTCACCTGACTTCATCAGCTAGATTATACAGCAGTTCAACAAACTGTGTAAAAAAAAGTATGTATGGTGAAGTTGGTCTCCCTTTAAATCTACATGACATTCTATGCCAGGAAACAGTGCCCCTTGTCACTCTCAACGACTAGGTTTTTAAACGTTTCACATTTTGATCTATCACAGTGATTTTTTTTTTCCATTATAGCAATAAAAAAGGGCAGATAATTTGACCATTCTGGATGCAATCTTTCACTTTCAATGTGTTCTTGCACAATTGATCGGTAAATGTCATCATTTCGCACAATGACACAGAAAAACACCCAAATGTTTTCCCTAACTCAATGGCACACACACTTTCCCATGATCAGTTCATACAGTCGAAAATGTTCCGAACAGCCGAAGCACAGCCTATATTCTAGCACTGGAAAGGACAAAGTTCTCTACCAGAGTTCTCTCTCTCTCTCACAGAAACCAAAGCTTCCCTGCTGATAGAAAGCAGGTTGGCAGTTGAAAAATGTCATTCATATCAACAAGGTCTTCCAACACAAAAATGTCATTCATATCAACAACGTCTTCCAACACAAAAAATGTCATTCATATCAACAAGGTCTTCCAACACAAAAAATGTCACTCATATCAACAACGTCTTCCAACACAAAAAATGTCATTCATATCAACAAGGTCTTCCAACACAAAAAATGTCACTCATATCAACAACGTCTTCCAACACAAAAAAAGTCATTCATATCAACAAGGTCTTCCAACACAAAGACTCTGAACGGAACCACTGACACTAAGGCCTCAGCATGATGTTTTACATATGTGTCCATCACATGAAAGAAGTATGTGTCCATCACATGAAAGAAATATGTGTCCATCACATGAAAGAAGTATGTGTCCATCACATGAAAGAAATACGTGTCCATCACATGAAAGAAACATGTGTCCATCACATGAAAGAAATTTGTGTCCATCACAAGAAAGAAGTATGTGTCCATCACATGAAAGAAGTATGTGTCCATCACATGAAAGAAACATGTGTCCATCACATGAAAGAAATATGTATCCATCACATGAAAGAAACATGTCTCCATCACATGAAAGAAATACGTGTCCATCACAAGAAAGAAATATATCACATGAAAGAAATATGTGTCTATCACATGAGAAAAATATATGTCCATCACATGAAAGAAGTATGTGTCCATCACATGAAAGAAACATGTGTCCATCACATGAAAGAAATATGTGTCTATCACATGAAAGAAACATGTGTCCATCACATGAAAGAAATATGTGGCCATCACATGAAAGAAATATGTGTCTATTACATGAAAGAAATACGTGTCCATCACATGAAAGAAACATGTGACAATCACATGAAAGAAATACGTGTCTATCACATGAAAGAAATACGTGTCCATCACATGAAAGAAACATGTGTCCATCACATGAAAGAAATATGTGTCCATCACATGAAATATGTGTACATCACATGAAACAAACATGTGTCCATCACATGAAATATGTGTCCATCACATGAAAAAATATATGTCCATCACATGAAATATGTGTCCATCACATGAAAGAAATATGTGTCAATCACATGAAAGAAATACGTGTCCATCACATGAAAGAAGTATGTGTCTGTCACATGAAAGAAATATGTGTCCATCACATGAAATATGTGTCCATCACATGAAAGAAATATGTGTCCATCACATGAAAGAAATATGTGTCCATCACATGAAAGAAGTATGTGTCCATCACAAGAAATATGTGTCAATCACAAGAAAGAAATATGTGTCCATCATATGAAAGAAATATGTGTCCATCACATGAAAGAAGTATGTGTCCATCACATGAAAGAAATATGTGTCCATCACATGAAAGAAGTATGTGTGAGTGTCCATCACATGAAAGAAGTATGTGTCCATCACATGAAAGAAATATGTGTCCATCACATGAAAGAAACATGTGTCCATCACATGAAAGAAATACGTGTCCATCACATGAAATATGTGTCCATCACATTAAATATGTGTCCATTACATGAAAGAAATATGTGTCCATCACATGAAATATGTGTCCTTCACATTAAATATGTGTCCATCACATGAAAGAAACATGTGTCCATCACATGAAAGAAGTATGTGTCCATCACAAGAAATATGTGTCAATCACAAGAAAGAAATATGTGTCCATCATATGAAAGAAATATGTGTCCATCACATGAAAGAAGTATGTGTCCATCACATGGAAGAAATATGTGTCCATCACATGAAAGAAGTATGTGTGAGTGTCCATCACATGAAAGAAGTATGTGTCCATCACATGAAAGAAATATGTGTCCATCACATGAAAGAAACATGTGTCCATCACATGAAAGAAATACGTGTCCATCACATGAAATATGTGTCCATCACATGAAATATGTGTCCATTACATGAAAGAAATATGTGTCCATCACATGAAATATGTGTCCTTCACATTAAATATGTGTCCATCACATGAAAGAAATAAGTGTCCATCACATGAAAGAAGTATGTGTCCATCACATGAAAGAAATATGTTTCATCACATGAAAAAATATGTGTCCACATGAAAGAAACATGTGTCCATCACATGAAAGAAGTATGTGTCCATCACATGAAGAAAAATGTGTCCATCACATGAGAGAAAAATGTGTCCATCACATGAAAAAAATATGAGTCCACATGAAAGAAACATGTGTCCATCACGTGAAAGAAACATGTGTCCATGACATGAAAGAAACATGTGTCCATCACATGAAATATGTGTCCATCACATGAAAGAAATATGTGTCCATCACATGAAAGGAATATGTGTCCATCACATGAGAGAAATATGTGTCCATCACAAGAAAAAAATATGTGTCCACAATGAAAGAAACATATGTGTCCATCACATGAAAGAAACATGTGTCCATCACATGAACAAAGAATATGTGTCCATCACATGAAAGAAACATGTGTCCATAAAATGAAAGAAGTATGTGTCCATCACATGAAAGAAGTATGTGTCCATCACATGAAAGAATATGTGTCCATCACATGAAAATATGTGTCCATCACATGAAAGAAACATGTGTCCATCACATGAAAGAAGTATGTGTCCACATGAAAGAAACATGTGTCCATCACATGAAAGAAGTATGTGTCCACATGAAAGAAACATGTGTCCATCACATGAAAAAATATGTGTCCACATGAAAGAAACATGTGTCCATCACGTCAAAGAAACATGTGTCCATCACATGAAAGAAACATGTGTCCATCACATGAAAGAAGTATGTGTCCATCACCTGAAAGAAACATGTGTCCATCACATGAAAGAAGTATGTGTCCATCACATGAAAGAAACATGTGTCCATCACATGAAAGAAGTATGTGTCCATCACATGAAAGAAATATGTGTCCATCACATGAAAGAAGTATGTGTCCATCACATGAAAGAAAATGTGTCCATCACATGAAAGAAGTATGTGTCCATCACATGAAAGAAATATGTGTCCATCACATGAAAGAAGAAGAGTGACCAGAGTCAGCACTATGCAGCATTCATCGTCAACGCCCTTGCTGCACAGGGAGAATCCACGAAATCAGAGACAGACAACTTCCTCAAAATATATGAACCAAGAAAGGCATGGAAAGGAAAATTACAGTCAGACGCTGAATCAATCTGTGACAAAAGAAAAGCTAAAAGAAACAGAATCTCTGCCAGCTACCCACTAGACCATGCCCAGAAACAACATGGTGTCATCAAAGACATGGAATCTCAATAGTCAACACTGGTGTCAACAAAGACATGGAATCTCAATGAGCACTACTACAGAAGGTCAACACGGGTGTCATCAAAGATATGGAATCTCAATGAGCACTACTACAGAGGTCAACACGGGTGTCATCAAAGATATGGAATCTCAATGAGCATACTACAGGAGGTCAACACGGGTGTCATCAAAGACATGGAATCTCAATGAGCAATACTACAGAAGGTCAACACGGGTGTCAACAAAGACATGGAATCTCAATGAGCAATACTACAGAAGGTCAACACGGGTGTCAACAAAGACATGGAATCTCAATGAGCAATACTACAGGAGGTCAACACGGGTGTCATCAAAGAAATGGAATCTCAATGAGCACTACTACAGAAGGTCAACACGGGTGTCAACAAAGACATGGAATCTCAATGAGCAATACTACAGAAGGTCAACACGGGTGTCAACAAAGACATGGAATCTCAATGAGCAATACTACAGAAGGTCAACACGGGTGTCAACAAAGACATGGAATCTCAATGAGCAATACTACAGAAGGTCAACACGGGTGTCAACAAAGACATGGAATCTCAATGAGCAATACTACAGGAGGTCAACACGGGTGTCAACAAAGATATGGAATCTCAATGAGCAATACTACAGAAGGTCAACACGGGTGTCAACAAAGACATGGAATCTCAATGAGCAATACTACAGAAGGTCAACATGGGTGTCAACAAAGACATGGAATCTCAATGAGCACTACTACAGGAGGTCAACACGGGTGTCATCAAAGATATGGAATCTCAATGAGCAATACTACAGGAGGTCAACACGGGTGTCATCAAAGATAAGGAATCTCAATGAGCAATACTACAGGAGGTCAACACGGGTGTCAACAAAGACATGGAATCTCAATGAGCAATACTACAGGAGGTCAACACGGGTGTCATCAAAGATATGGAATCTCAATGAGCAATACTACAGGAGGTCAACACGGGTATCATCAAAGATAAGGAATCTCAATGAGCAATACTACAGGAGGTCAACACGGGTGTCATCAAAGATATGGAATCTCAATGAGCAATACTACAGGAGGTCAACACGGGTATCATCAAAGATAAGGAATCTCAATGAGCAATACTACAGGAGTTCACTTGCTGAGCTGTTCACAGCATAAACATGTACTGCACACTCCATATTGGACTATCAACATCATTCTTCTTTTTTTCAAACAGTCTATGACGACATTATGAGAATGGATCAAACACGTATTTAAACAAACATCGAGGACTCACACCTGTAAACTATGCAACAGTCACTTTAGTTTTTATGTCATCTATGGAGACAAGAAGAAGAGGAAGGGCCATATTCCCACTGACAGAGAGTTTGTTTTAGTTTGCCAGAAACAAACCTAATAAAACACACCCCAGAACAAGCAGCTGAACATGTGGGTATGGTCCCCTGGCCTGTTCAGATCAGTGACAAGCTTCACACAGGCTCTCACACAGTCAATCATTTCAACACTGGATATGTTCATTTCAACAGGAGAAAAAAGAAAAGGTTCACTTATGCTGCAACACTTTCAGTGACCTGAGTGGACCCACACTCCCAGTGTGTGTGTGTATATGAGAGTGCACATGAGTGTGTGCACCAGTGTGTGTATATGAGAGTGCACATGAATGTGTGCACCAGTGTGTGTATATGAGAGTGCACATGAATGTGTGCACCAGTGTGTGTATATGAGAGTGCACATGAGTGTGTGTGCACCAGTATGTGAATGGGAGCAAACGCCTATGAGTGTGTGAGCACCAGTGTGTGAATGGGAGCAAACGCCTATGAGTGTGTGTGCACCAATGTGTGAATGGAGTGCCAATGGAGGGCAAAGAGGGGTAGAGGAGAACATAAGCGCAATTAACTGCTTCGTTTTAGCTGGCGCTTTCAAAATTGCTGTAGCTGAATTGCTGTGAAACTAAATAAAGCATTCTTGTGCTGCTGCAACATTTGGGGCAGGTGCACCCAGCCACTTTACTTTTCTTTTGTTTGTCAGCTGGGTTTTTTTTTTTTCAGACTGTCATTTTATTTCCAGCATTTTTACGTGGTCAGACAAGTCAAATCTAGCAAGTCCCCCTTTTTTCCAGACTGTCATTTATTCACTTCTAATAAACTTTTTGCTTTTGAGACAGAACAACGCTAACAGGTTCTTTTTCTTTCCCCCCCTAAATTGTCAATCACTGGATTTTTGAAACTGGTCAAAGTTGTCATGTATTTTTTCCCCACACACTGTCATTCCCATAAAAAATTTTTTTTAATAAATACATAAAATGTTTATGTCTTACTCACACTTTTGCTTTTTTCCTGACAGGTAAAGCCAACAGGTCTCTTGTTTCCATCAAAATTATCATTTTAGTTGCTTTCACCACATTACCTTTTTCAGACTGGTCACAGCTAACAAGTCCCTTTTTTCCTTAAATGTGATTTTATTTATTTCTGACACTTGTTCCTTTTCTTCTTCTTCTTCTTCTTCCTCGTTCGCCATCCCGTTAGATGAGCAGCCCGGTGTCCTCGATGAAGGCTGCTGTCCGTCGCAGCTCCTCCATGGTGCCGTACAGCTTGGCTTCCACTGCTGTCGGTGTTGGCCAGTACTTTCTCCTGGATGCTGCATACGTCGTACAGACTTGAAGGATGTGGTCAGTTGTCATTGGTCCCTCACCACAAGGGCACTCTCCACTCTGTCCAATGCCAAATTTTGTGTACATATGGTGGAGCAGGCGATTGTGTCCAGTCCTCAGGCGGAAGATCTTGACCTGTTCCCGTCGTCCCAGCAAATGGTATGTGTCTTCTGGGTTGTATTTGGGATGCAGGAGGCGCCATTTTATTCCTTGTTGTGCCTTGATGATTGTCTTAATTTCATCGTATGACACCAGGTTGTTGGCCTGCTCCTTCTGTGCACCATCTTTTGCCAAAATGTCCACTTTTTCGTTGCCTCTGATGCCACAGTGTGCTGGTACCCATTGTATCACCACTTTCTCCACTCTGGCACTCAGGGCAACAAGGGCTGAAGTGATATGGTTCTGTTCTTTGTTGAGCCAGGTCAAAGCTACAGGTCGTTTTTTTCCCAAACCATCATTTTATCGATTCCCAGTTCAAAATCATTGTTTAAACACTGTGCTTTCCAACCATATGATTCAAATTCCACATCATTCCACAAGGCAAGTATTTCTGTACTGCAGTACACAGTGACTGGGTGATTTTGCTTATGACGAAATTCATAGTACAATGGACAGTCAAGGTTTGCCCAGAATCAAAGTCCACATTACCACAAGTTATCATCATGCTGTCATTGTTTCGTGATTGTGCGTTGGACTATTGTACATAGTGGACAATCTTTGCTTGGAACTGTGTTGACAAGAATGGACACTAAACTTGTGCTGATGATGGGAGTCAGAGGTTATTTGTTTGTTTCCTTGTTTGGTTGTTCTATTTTTGTTTTCATATTTTTTCTTTTTTTGTTTTGTTTTGCTGTCCCATGTTCTGTGCCAGTTCCATAGCACCGCAGCCACAACACTCATTCCTAACCCCCATCCACAGCCACAGCCTGGCCTGGCCCGCCACAGCCCCAGCACAGACAATCCACAGGGAGCAGTCAATGTCAAATCGTCAACAGACAACCCATCAGAGGAGTCACTGCACAGCTGCCAAGTCACTTCGGTGGTGTTCAGTGGCGCCTGTTCTGATCCAACATGCGCAAGACACCACCTACTAAGCCCCCCACTGACGACAATAATTGCTTAGTCACGGAGCTGGCAAGTGTGAGCTCTCTCTCCGGAGAGCACCACCATGTCCATCCAGAGACAGCCCCCATGAACTTACCGATACCTGTGACCCCGACAGAATCAAGCCAAGGCCACAGATGTGGACAGGACATCAAAACTGAAGTCACCATCAGAACAGGGTATGGAGGGCCACAGAGTTTGAAACTTATCTTTATTCTGATCCATAAGAATGAGGATCATGAAGATGATGTTTGTCGAAACAGATTTTGCAGAACATGTGGCAATACATCATAAGGCATCCTGCTTGACAAAACACCTCATCATACTCACAAGAAGTTTAAGAGCAGAAACGATGGTACATACACCATTTCCATACCTACAGCATCCACCAGCATGTATACTCACCTCTTCCAAAATTCTGCTCAATTCTGTCCAATGCACTTTGCAACCCATCGCCGGTAATGTCCTCACGGTTTGCTGCCAGAGAAAAACACATCAAAACACATTCTATAATCAACGTTTTTAATCTTCCGCTCAATCAATGATCAACACTAAAATCAATCATACAACAAAAGTTAAATCATACAATTTTCTCAGTTATATTGTCTTTATCAACTGCGCAGTTACAAAAGCACTCATTCTGAAATGCTGTCATAAAATATCCAGCAACTGAATGAGCATAATTTGCAGGGAAGTGACTGCAAGTGCTACGTAACAGATTGTTAAATCACGTTTACAATCAATACAACACACAAGATTGTTAAATCATGTTTACAATCAATACAACACACAAGATTCAATAAGTCAGTACTGAAAAAGCTCCAAATATGTTGCGTCAAAGCACCATTCTAAGATAACATGACAGAAACTAAGAAAGAGGTCAGCAATCCATGTATATTGTATATTTTCATGGCAAACCCATGCATAAATGGCACAAAAAGCAGGACATGTTTCACAACATTCACCATGCTGCATACTTATTTCAGCACCTGTTCTTTGGCCATTCCCAAGGAACACCCAGTAATCACCATGCCGCATACCTACTTCAGCACCTGTTCTTTGGCCATTCCCAAGGAACATCCAGTAATCACCATGCCGCATACCTACTTCAGCACCTGTTCTTTGGCCATTCCCAAGGAACATCCAGTATTCACCATGCCACATACCTACTTCAGCACCTGTTCTTCGGCCATTCCCAAGGAACATCCAGTAATCACCATTCCCAAGGAACATCCAGTAATCACCATGCCGCATACCTACTTCAGCACCTGTTCTTCGGCCATTCCCAAGGAACATCCAGTAATCACCATTCCCAAGGAACATCCAGTAATCACCATTCCCAAGGAACATCCAGTAATCACCATTCCCAAGGAACACCCAGTATTCACCATGCCGCATACCTACTTCAGCACCTGTTCTTCGGCCATTCCCAAGGAACATCCAGTAATCACCATTCCCAAGGAACATCCAGTAATCACCATGCCGCATACCTACTTCAGCACCTGTTCTTTGGCAATTCCAAGGAACATCCAGTATTCACCATGCCGCATACCTACTTCAGCGCCTGTTCTTTGGCCATTCCCAAGGAACATCCAGTATTCACCATGTGCATACCTACTTCAGCACCTGCTCTTTGGCCATTCCCAAGGAACATCCAGTAATCACCATGCTAAATACCTACTTCAGCACCTGCTCTTTGGCCATTCCCAAGGAACATTACCCTTTCCTGTGCATTACTTGCACTGTTTTGTCATTTTTTTTTATTTGAACAAGTACTTTCCCCTGAAGGAATCTGCTGGAGTTCTGTTCTCTGCTATGTCAGTCCTCAAACACAACTTCTCTGAGTGAGTGTGTTTGGGATTGGTTGTTTCTCTCTCTCTCTCTCTCTCTCTCTCTCTCTCTCTCTCTCTCTATCTCTCTCAGTTTTTAAGAAAGTTTAGGGACAACAGCAACATTTCCGGTCGGTCTGATTATCAGAAACGAACACCTTTGAAAGGGGAGGGGGGGGGGGGGGGGGGGGGGGGGGGCTGGGGGAGGCTCACAGGCCTATATAAAAGTATATAACTGTCAAATGAAGCAACTAAAAAAAAAATTCTCTTATTGATAACTTATACCCATTTTCCTCTTCCCTACTTTATCTGTGTCTCTTCAAAAAATTTTTTTTTTTTTTAATTAAAACAAACGCAGAAGTGTGTTATTTCTCATGAATCATTTTCATAATTCCCAATCACAATGGCAGCATGACAGAGTGTAAAGATGTTTGTGCATGACAACTGGTGGATGTTAATTTCATTCAAGGTTGCCACATTTTCAGTTCCCAAAATATGCCTTCATGTCAACAGCTGACAAATTCAAATGGGACCTGTTTAGTCCTCGTAATCTGAACAGATATCAAATTTCTCACTTTTGTGAGTGTCTGTAGAGTTTCATGCAAATCAATTTGTTCAGTCATGCCAAATTTTCTTCCACAATGTTCGAAACATATAGAGATGGCAGGGAAGTCTTCACCCAACTTCCTGCTACTTATCAATGTGCCATGATCTTTATTCTTGAGGATCTTGTTGCATACTCAAGGGCATTCCCTATATTTCAACTAGTAAAATTTTGATAAACCACTTCAATAATCACAGCTTTCTTCTCAGATGTCTGATTAATGTACTTTTAACACCGTTTCATTTGCAGATTTTTGCTCTTTCAGATGCTTGTGGTCATTTTTTTATGTGGTAAAATCTGTTTCTTTTTACAAACTGTACAACCTTGATTAGTTGATAGCACTAGAAAGTTGCAGTAGTACTAGTACAGCAGTAGTATGTAGTCTCCTCGCCTTTCAGACTGTTGCTGACGATCCCCCCATGTAGCCCTTCATTCCTGTGCCCTGGCACATTCAGGAGGATCTGCAGACAGGAGGTCTGGGAGACTGACTGGGACATGCAGTTTCTCCATTCAGCTGCATTCAAAGTATGAAACTACTTGATGCAAAATCGACCTATACTCTCCACAGTCACATCCTCATGTGTGTTTACTCCACAAAGTATTTAGGACTTACAATCTGACCACTTTTAGAAGGCATATGTTTGACGAAAAGCCTAAAAGTCCACTCTATTAAGCGTAAACAATTGGCCTACTAGGCGCTGGACCGTCCCATACGGGAATACCCCAGGACTGTTTGGGACTCAAACACCAAAGGACTGATCTTCAACATCGAGAAGGTCCAGCACAGAGCTGGTATGTCTTAAAAAGTCACAGAAACACCTTAGGTGTCAGTGACATGCTTAAGCTGCTGCTGTGGCCTTCACTCAAGGAACAAAGGCATGCCTCACCATGTTGTACAAAACCCCTTCCGGCCTGACGTGTGACGAGCAACGATCTAAGACCCCTACCCAACAGTAGCAAGAAAAGCCACCATAATGAACAGTATTGCATTTTGTGTTTCAAAAACTCCAGTTTCCCCAAAATATTCCGAAACAGGAACAGCCTGCCCCGAGTAACAGCTAGTACTACATCACCTCCAAATATACTTGCAGTTTGAGTGCAGATACAAAAACTTATAAACTCAATATTTATTTACTGCTTTTTATCACAAAACTGCGCAATTTCTTAAGCCCTATATGCATTATTGTAATTGTCACTGTTGATAGCTCATTAACAGGACATGACATGGAAAAGAAGAGCTTTTCACCTTACTTTTCAACAGTGTAAATAATATTTTTGAGATCAATGGACTTTTTTCTTTCGCATACCAACAGGATAAACCATCAAAACTTACAGAATTCTTAATCACAGTCTGACCTCTCAACCTCTACCTAGTTCACTTTGCTAGTACTGCTAGTTGTGTTGATCAGTAGTAGTCATTCTTCTTCTTCTTTCTTTGAGTGTCCACTTTCATCGAGTTGAAGATTCTGACACTTTTGTGTGTATGACCGTTTTTTATCCCGCCATTAAGGCAGCCATACTCCAACTTCGGGGAAGGTGCATGCAATGTGTAACATGTCATCCATACCAACGGCCAAACAGGCCTTCTCTTCCAAAAGTTGGTGAAGGGATTTTACGTGTGTGCATGATGTGCGTGCGTTCTCACACGGAACCTCGGTTTATAGTCTCATTCGAAGATCTGTATGGGGAATGGAGTTAGAACCAATGTTAACTCCGAGGGAAAAATCCCCCAGTACCAAAATTCGAACCCATAACTCCAGGATCACGAGTCCGGCGCTCTGCCAACTGAGCTACTCCGATCATGGTTACTGTTATCGAAGTTCGGGGGGGGGGGGGGGGGGGGGGGGATTGGAGGAAGAAAAATAAAAATTCAAAAAATACCAATGAGCTCTTCTCGTATGTCCGTGTGTAGTTTTCTAAATGCTCTTCTCTCTTCCTCAGATGGCTGTTCAAGCTCTTGTCTTCGAACAAGTTCTTCCAAAGCCTCTACATCATCAGCTTCGTCTCTCTGTCTACCCGCCATGTTGCTAATAAAGTTGATGATTGTATGGTCTCCCTTTGCCTACTATATTCCCTTTCCTTGGTCCCAATCCACAAATACAAAACGAGGCAAAATCGCTTGACATGGCACTCGCTATATATAGCCTATATTGTGAGAGGTAGACTGTGAATTATGAGGGCCGGAGGACCCCCTTTGAAGTTTCAATTTCAGTTTCATCACGGAGGTGTTACCGCGTCCGCACTATTGAATATAGGCTATGCTAGCCTGCAAGCCATGAGATCACTGTACTCAGCTAACTAAACACAAAAAGAGAAAAGAAAAGATTTCGGAAGAGACTCTCATGAATAGGTCAATCCAGTGGCTTGTAATTGCCTGGCAATCAAAACGGTTCTGGTTCTCCAAACTCCGAAGAATAGTCTGCTGTAACTCCAGTCACTACACAGAAGGAAGGAATTGAAATTTGTATGGAAGATGATGTTTACAGGCAGCTAGAAAGGCTAGGTCAAAGTCTGTGTTGTTGCTGCCCCACTTGTACCATGCATGCCCCGACTGTGCCACATATGCCTGATTGTGCCACACATGCCCCAGCTGTGCCATCTATACCCCAGTTTGCCATCCAAGCCCCAGTTGTGCCATCTATACCCCAGTTGTGCCATCCATGCCCCATTTGCCATCCATGTCCCAGTTGTGCCATTCTCGCACCCGTTGTGCCATTCATGCCCTCGTCGTGCCATCCATGCCCCAGTTGTGCTATCCATGCCCCAGTTGTGCCATCCATGCCCCAGTTGTGCTATCCATGCCCCAGCTGTGCCACACATGCCCCAGTTGTGCCATCTATGCCCCAGTTGTGTCATCCATGCCCCCGTTATGCCATCCATGCCCAGTTGTGCCATCCATGCCCAGTTGTGCCACATATGCCCCAGTTGTGCCACACATGCCCCAGCTGTGCCACGATGCCCCCGTTGTGCCATCCATGCCCGAGCTGTGCCACACATGCCCCAGTTGTGCCACACATGCCCCACTTGTGCTATCTATGCCCCACTTGTGCCATCCATGCCCCACTTGTGCCATCCATGCCCCAGTTGTGCCACACATGCCCCAGTTGTGCCATCTATGCCCCAGTTGTGCCATGCATGCCCCAGCTGTGCCATCTATGCCCCAGTTGTGCCACACATGCGCCAGTTGTGCCATCCACGCCCCAGTTGTGCCACACATGCCCTAGTTATGGTATCTATGCCCCAGTTGTGCCACACATGCCCCAGCTGTGCCATCCATGCCCCAGTTGTGCCATCCATGCCCCAGCTGTGCCATTCATGCCCCGTTGTGCCATTCATGCCCCTGTTGTGCCACACATGCCCCAGTTGTGCCATCCATGCCCAGGTGTGCCACACATACCCCAGTTGTGCCATCCACATCCCAGTTGTGCCACACATGCCCCAGTTGTGCCACACATGCCCCGGTTGTGCCATCCACGCCCCAATTGTGCCACACATGCCCCAGTTGTGCCACACATGCCCCAGTTGTGCCACACATGCCCCAGCTGTGCCATCCACGCCCCAGTTGTACCACACATGCCCCAGTTGTGCCACACATGCCCAGTTGTGCCATGTATGCCCCTGTTGTGCCACACATGCCCCAGTTATGCCATCTTTGCCCCAGTTGTGCCACACATGCCACAGTTGTGCCATCCATGCCCCAGTTGTGCCACACATGCCCCAGTTGTGCCATCCATGCCCCACTTGTGCCACACATGCTCTGGTTGTGCCATCCATGCCCCAGCTGTGCCACACATGCCCCAGTTGTACCATCCATGCCGCAGTTGTGCCATCCATGCCCCAGTTGTGCCACACATGCCCCAGTTGTGCCACACATGCCCCAGTTGTGCCATTCATGCCCCAGTTGTGCCATCCGCGCCCTAGTTGTGCCATCCACGCCCCACTTGTGCCACACATGCTCTGGTTGTACCATCCCATGTCCCGGTTGTGCCATCCATGCCCCGGTTGTGCCATCCATGCCCCAGTTGTGCCATGCATGCCCCGATTGTGCCATCCCTGCCTCAGTTGTGCCTAAGCACAGTGTCCAGCCTTCACCATCGCCATTTCCAGCGAGAGGAGACAAATAGCAAAGCCTACTACTCATCCCACACCTCACCCTCCCTTCAACGAAGTTTTCATAACATTGTGAAGTAAGGAGTCTGAACCCCGATGCTGATTCAGCCAACACGTTCTCCTCGTTGAAGCTGTTCCGTTCTCTCACTGTTCTGGGTTTCTGGGGAAGAAAAGATCTCTGTAAGAGCTGATATTCCCGACATCGATGTTACTCAGACTCAGACTTTTTGTTATATCCCCATATACACAAGGAAAATGTTTTTGCAGGCACGTAAAACACAAATACAAACAATTCAACGTTAATCATTAATTCAACGTCAATATGTGGGTAAAACAGGCCTCTAAAACAAAATCACCGCTTTTCCCATGTGGTTTATGTACATGTACAAAATTAGACATTTATACCAATACAAATCCATACCCAAACATTTACACCCCCCAAACACACACAACACACACACACACACACACACACACACACACACACACACACACACACACACACACACACACACACCCAACGTGTGTGTGCACCGCGTGCCCAGACCCACATCTCTCTCTCTCTCTCTCTCTCCTCTCTCTCTCTCTCCTCTCTCTCTCTCCCCCTCCCTCCCTCTCTCTCACCCTCCCCCATCCTCCACACTCCTCCAGCCTCCCCCCCCCCCCCCCCGTCCCAACCCTGCTCAACCACTAGCAACAGTTCTTATTCCTTGCGAGACCCTCAATGATATGTTTGGACTTGCACTGTCTTTTCCTCATCGGTGTGATCGACCTTCCATGTGTTATTGGCTCTATGTGTATTTCTGCCTGGAGTTCTTGGTACTGTCTTCTATATATTGGCTCTATGTGCATTTCTGCCTGGAGTTCTTGGTACTGTCTTCTACATATTGGCTCTATGTGCATTTCTGACTGGAGTTCTTGGTACTGTCTTCTGATGATCTGACACAAGAAGATGAGATGATGTTGTTTCCGACATTCGTGGAGAGAGGGCATGCCCAATTCATTTAACATGTCTGAAACACATTTTGGGTGACTCGGCGGGTAATCTCACTTAAATAAACAAGCCGTTCTGCGTTGCCTGCGCTACCCAGAAGAGACCGCACAAAAGTAATTTATGCTGTTTTCTGTTTGTTGGGTGGCAAAACTAAAGTTTCTCAGTTGGTAGAGCGCCGGACTCATAATCCAAGGGATGCGGGTTCAAATCTCTGGCGGGGTACAGGGGGATTTTTCCTTCGGAGTTAACATTAGTTCTGACTCCATTTCCCGTACAGTCCTTTGAATGAGACTATAAACCGAGGTTCCGTGTGTGAACGCACGCATAACATCTTGCACACACGTAAAATCCCATCACCAACTTTCGGACGAGAAGGCCAGTTTGGCCGTTGGTATGGATGACACGTTACACATAGCATGCACCTTGCCTGAAGATGGAGTATGGCCTTAATGGCGGGATAAAAAAAAAAAAAAAAAAAAAAAAAAAAAACCAGTCATAACAAGAAACTCCACTCCATTTGTTGGGTAGATAGGATTAATACTTGTCTGTCCATATAGGGAGTGTCTGCAGGAGTATCAGCCTGCGTACGCAGAAGTTTCTCATCATGACTGCTGGGCCGGCATTAGCTTTTGGTTGTTGTACTGATGTCGTCTGACCAGAAACGGGTCTTCGTACGTGTTGGACAATATGATTCTGCAGCTGGTAGAAGTGGATGGTGTACTTTTGCCGCTGAGAATGCAACAGTTCATGACGATGGATCTCTTAAAGTCCCCAGCGCATGTGTCCAGCATTTGGAGGTCCGGTTGACGAGCGAGTGGTCTGCTCCTGTTTCAAATTCCCGAGACCAAAGGCAGTCCTCTGGTTTAAAAGGGGAAAAAAGAGAAAAAACAATATTAGAACCTGGGACTCGACACAAGCAAGAAGATCATTAACATGACAGAGTGACAGAGAATAAAACGCAGGCGCCCGGACAGAACCTTGAGGAACATTTACGATTCAGTTCCTTCTACCTGAGGTAGCTGGCCGTCAACAACCCTCTTCATACTCTTCTGGGTTGGGAAGGCAGTAAGCCATTAATTGTGCAGGTTTCCACTGATCCAGTGGCGATACGACATATCAAGCAG